>VZRS01007162.1:478638-505744 GCA_013398055.1 Ifrita kowaldi
TTATTCAATTATTAAAATCCTTTTTTAAAAAAATTAAATTTTAAAAATATAAATTTTTTTAAAAAAATATTTGATTTTTCAGACAGGGCCACAACAGTTACTCAAATTCAACCCCTGGGCCAGATGAGGCTTTCAAATTAATGGATGACACAAGGGACCATGCCAGCAACCAGCATTCAACCTCACCCAGGCCCAGTGCTGAGATTCCAACCCCATGGCAAACTCACAGGTTGCTGCTCCTCCTGCACACAAGCCTGCTAAGCCCTAATGGCCAAAGCAGGGCAGAAGGGACTGCGTGTGCAACTTCAGGCTTTCAACAAGGATTTGGAAGTCACAGAAGTGCACACCCACTCACGGGAGTGGGTTGGATCTGCCCCCTGCACTCTGCCAGGCAAAGAAAAACACAGAGGCAAAGACTGTCCAGCTAAAGGGATTTCTGACTGGAAGGAGTTCCCAGAGCAAATCATGAACTCACTTCACACTGGCTGTAATTTGCAGGGACTACAGGATGCCAGGCAGGGAAATGCATCAGTTTGACAGACAGAGACTTGAAGGAAAAGAAAATCGAAAGGACATTAGGAAGAGCAAACTAGGCACAAGGCAGGAGCACAGTGGGGACTGCACCCGTTTGTCTTCTGTCACAGTTTTGGTAGATATGCCAAAGAGAAGAGCACTCCATTTTCCTAATTGGTTTTCCTTCGAGATGACTAATGGATCAACAAGGCCTAGGAACTGCAAACAGCTCCCTGGGGTTTGGTGCTCTGAGGCCCAGCAGCTTGTGAGTCAGTGGAGCCAGTCTGGAGCTAGGGAGCAAAGCTGGGAGATACCAGCAGGGCATGCTGCCCCTTTGGATGCTATTCATTTAAGCCTTCCTAATCCTCAGGACCTTTACAGAGCCATGCATGTAAAGTGGACATTGCAGGCAGGAAAGACACGGCTGAAATGCAAACTAAGAGTCAACACCCCTCAGAGCCAAGCCAGCACTGGAGGACATTGGATGGCTACTCAAGTACAAACTATTATTTCAGGATTCAGGTAAGATCTGCTCTGAAACCAACTTTGTGAAAAATCNACTTCTGAAACACACGTGTGGCTGTACTTGCACATACACACACCACATTCCCTATCCCTGTCCTTTAGGCCATGTTCAAGGAGAATAAAAATTATTGTCTTCTCTGCTTTTTTTTTTTTTAACTAAATATTTCCTGATTATAAAATAACCTGATTCTGACTCTGGAAACTGATGTAATACTACAGCGCTAAATGTGGGACTGCAGGATAAAGGGAGTTTCCTAAACAGTTATCAGACCAACAGGTTCACCTATACTACCATGATCTTGACCTTTTATCTTGCAGAAACATACCTCCATTTTCTGCATAATAGCTCTCTTCATAGCCTGTGTGTCCCTGGGACTCTGGGTAGTGCTTCTTGCGCTTTTTTTCTTCCTGCAGTTCTTTCTGTTGTAGGAGACGGGCAATATCCTGCAGAGATGGAAGAAAACAGACATTAAATCACCACTAAAAAGTATCTCNAAAACACAGAGGCAAAGACTGTCCAGCTAAAGGGATTTCTGACTGGAAGGAGTTCCCAGAGCAAATCATGAACTCACTTCACACTGGCTGTAATTTGCAGGGACTACAGGATGCCAGGCAGGGAAATGCATCAGTTTGACAGACAGAGACTTGAAGGAAAAGAAAATCGAAAGGACATTAGGAAGAGCAAACTAGGCACAAGGCAGGAGCACAGTGGGGACTGCAGCCGTTTGTCTTCTGTCACAGTTTTGGTAGATATGCCAAAGAGAAGAGCACTCCATTTTCCTAATTGGTTTTCCTTCGAGATGACTAATGGATCAACAAGGCCTAGGAACTGCAAACAGCTCCCTGGGGTTTGGTGCTCTGAGGCCCAGCAGCTTGTGAGTCAGTGGAGCCAGTCTGGAGCTAGGGAGCAAAGCTGGGAGATACCAGCAGGGCATGCTGCCCCTTTGGATGCTATTCATTTAAGCCTTCCTAATCCTCAGGACCTTTACAGAGCCATGCATGTAAAGTGGACATTGCAGGCAGGAAAGACACGGCTGAAATGCAAACTAAGAGTCAACACCCCTCAGAGCCAAGCCAGCACTGGAGGACATTGGATGGCTACTCAAGTACAAACTATTATTTCAGGATTCAGGTAAGATCTGCTCTGAAACCAACTTTGTGAAAAATCTGGGGATGCCACAGCCTCTTTCCAAAAAAAAACCAAAAAAGGGGCCCCAAATCAAAACAACAAAACAAAACCAAAAAACCCTCCACAAACTCCTTCCCCTGACAAGGTTAACTTTTCTAGCAAGTACAGTAAAGTCTATAAATATATGAGTTAAGCACATTATCTCCAGGACTGAGACAGCTCAGGACTTGCAAATCCACACAAACCACTTCTTACAAACAAGATTCATAAGCAGGCAGGGCAGACAGGCTTAGTGCTTCATTTAAAAACCCTGCACTCCAGAAAGGATGCGCCTCAGTCCTCAGCTACATTTCAGCCACACTTGGGAACTTCCCACGTACCAGCAGGAAGAAAAAGAATATTTATGACTTCTCCTTGCTTTAAGCCACAGTCAGCTGAAGCCTGCTCCCAACTGCACAGGATGGTCAGCAGGCTGGTCTGACAAGCTGCAAGGACCTGTTGTCAGACCGAGGACATCCCTGCAGTTCTCTATCTAAAGCAGGAAGGAAAGGTGCAATTTTCCCAAGTCAGCATTAGTTCTGCATCTCCTTCACCTTCCTGATAAAAATAAGACAGATTGCTACCTCTTTAGCACAAATCCTGTAGCCAAAGTGTTCCTCCCACCCTGTTACCACAAGCTCCTCTTGGAAGACAAGCCCTTCCCATCTGTTTGGGCAGCCTTTCAGTACTTGCTTGGAATTAATGGTAGAAGAAGAAAATGAAGTCTTGCAAAAAAAACCTGATGCATCTGTCAGGTAAGGGCAGATTCTTATTTCAGGCTCTTCCAGGAAACACAGCCTTGTGTTCAAGCTCTTCCTATACAGAAAATGCCACCAGGTGCCTCTTGAAAATCTTGAGAAAACTCAGGCTTCTCAGGATACCATCTGAAATGGGGACACACTCCAGGCTCACACAGGTGTTCCTCTACTCTGTGGATTTCTTGAAAACTCAATCTGACAGGCTGACCCACTAAGGTGACCAAAAAGCCAAATCCTTTGTACACTATGAACAAACCACACCGCCCACTCTCAAGCAACAGCAGCAGAGCAACATTCTGAAGTCACAAAAGGACTTCTCCTAGCTAGAAACTGTAACAGAGTGTTCAGGCTGTGAAAGAGTAAATTGAAAAATGGAGAAACCAGAAACAGATGGCTGGGCTGAGAGTCCTGCTGAAACCTTTGCATCAAAGACAAAGAAATGACAGCCCAGGATTCTCCCAAGAGCAGAACCTGTCTTCTTGCATTTGAGAAAGCAAGCAGGTCAGTGTATAAACAATCACAACTTCCTACACCAGGGCAATAAACACCTCAGCAAGACTTACCTATTACTTGCCCTCTTCATTAGCAAGGCCACTGGCATCAACAACTCTTATGACCCTTGTGTGTGAGGACTATGACTGTATCTTACTCCTGTAACAGGACTCCCCAAAATCTCTGTGCATGCAGAGATCTCTCAGGACAAGGACTGCCACCATGCAAGCCAATTCCTGTGGCTACTGGCCAAGAAATGTCTGCCCTGAAAGGGCTGCTACAAATAGCCCTGCCATCCCTGCAGCTTTAAAGGTTACCTCGTCTTTTTCCTCTTGCCTGCGGCGCTCCTCCGCTTCAAACGCGAGCTTCACTTGGATTTCCTGAGCAATCTCGCAGTCCTGGCGTTCCCTAGAAGGCAAGCAGACAGGGATTATAGGCAGCTGAAGTCACAGGCATCAGTCAGCCTGGAGAAAGGGACAAAAGAGCTAAAAAAAATTCCACCCAATTTACACAAAAGAATTATTGCTCAGTGTTAGTGCAGAGCTATGAATCCTCACCAGGGACCAGGACTCCCTGTACTTACTGGTGGCCAAATTTAGAAAATACTTCCCAAAACATCCACGGAGTACAAAGTAAAAGAGATTCATGGGAAGATTGCTAAGAAAGAAGATAGGTACCACAAAATAGGGCAGGCCAAGGTAGTGCTCAAGAGTCTGCAAACAACCTAATTCTGCTGAGTTTTTGTACATGTGGTATCAAAGGAGGGGTTCAGGGGGGTACGGTTGATGCAGGCAATTCTGAGAAGTGGTTTTCACGTGTAAGCCAAGCAGAAGAAAGTGCAGGAATATGGTACCCAGGCCAAGTGGAGGCTGGACGTGGCAGTTCAGTAATGAATGAGAAACGCCACTGAGCTGGAACAAGACACAGAAGCAGGACCAGTGCCAAGAGGTAAGGGAGCAACATGTGTCAAAGCAAGGGGGAAGGAGCCACTGCCACAGTGCCACAAGATTGCATTAACTGGGGACAGGGAGAGATCAGAGCAATTGAGATATAAGAGGTTTGGCTGTGCAGAGAGACCAAAAAGGCTGGAAAGCATCTGCAAGAATAGTGCCACATTCAGCAGCATGCTCCAATGTCCAGCAAACAGGCTGGAACAATGGCCGAGGAATACTCAGGGCAATTCAGAAAAGGCTGTGGAATTTGAGAAGAAAGACCAAAAGCTTTCTCTATCAGCACTGTTGAGATTGAGCTGAAGAGCAGCTCTGAACAGGTCAGAAAAGTCAATCCCTGCAATTGCAACTACTGAAAGGCAAGGCATAGGAGCAGCACAGCTGGGAGCAGAAACTAGCAGAGCCTGCTTTATTAGAATAGAATCTTTTGAAGAATACACTGACAATGATCAGATAGGTGATGAGAAGACTACCAAGAGCATGTTATGGAAGACACGCAAATAACTGAAGCAGGCTGAGTTATGTCAAAGCTGTGCTGCGTGGGCTGGAGCAACTAGTTCTAGGTTTGAGCAAGAATCTGGGCATAAATGACGTACTGAATCTGGAGGCAAAGGACTGGGAGAGAGTCTAGGACATGAGAAGAGGAAGTTAAAACACTTTTAATTGCAGACAAGCACTTTTTGTTGCAAAACCAAAAAATGTGGCATGACTGGAGCAGCCAGGGGCACAACAGAGCCTTCTTTTACAGAAAGTGAAGAAGAGTGAGAGAAGCAGAAAGGGTGGATAAGGGTGGAGAGGAAGGACATTGCAACAAGAGGGTTTAGAGGACAAATATCACCAAGAAACAACTCATTTGTCACAGGTGACAAAAAGGCACACACAGCAGGAAGGAAAAGAAGATTATTTCTGTCAACAGCTCTTGGAAGCAGACCTGCAACCGGGCTGGAGTTATCAATAGGTCAAACATCTTATGACATCAGTTTCTTTCAACCAGGTAATAAAACCTGGCAATTTTTGCATGTGCCTGTGTGTGTTTCATTTGACTCTGGGGACAAATCTGTTGAAAGCCACAGGAGTTCACACAGCAGCACATCTAGTTCTTGAACCTGCTTTTTAAAAGGGACCTTGGCAAACCTGGCAGCAGCAGAGAACCACAGCTCCCAGCAAAACAATAGCTGAATAAGCCAATCCTAGGGAGCAGGCTGTCAGTGAGCCTGGTAGTGGATCCTTCACAACCCCAGGCTCTGAGGACATGAAACCAGGTAGAAAATAAGTAAGAAAGGTCAGACACATCAAGGCATTGCACGTCTCCTGTTCCCCTGGCACCTGTGAGCAGAGCAAAGGTGCCAAGTTCATCAGCACAAACTGACTTGCTAAGTGCTTAAAATACATCCTATTGCAGACAAACAGGACAGAAAAACAACTAATCATCTTTCACAGCCAAGGCAACAAGGTCATTGCCTCTCTGTTAGCAGCAAGGAACACCAGAAGTATTGCAAATGCAGAAGCATTTTCTTCTTCCTCATGACACATCTTGGAATACACCACATCAATTCCTAAGAACTGAACAGCCACAGAGGATTAGATTTGGGGATTTATTGCCCAGCAGTAATTAAATACTGAGACTTGATTAGTTAGTCAATGCAAAATAATGTATTAACTTGTGTGAACATAAGAAAATAGGTTCAAGAGCTTTGACAGCTCTTCCTTGTACTTCAGTTTCTTTAGTGTGAGTTCAAGTGCCCATCGGACCCCAGAAATCAGTCAGAGCAACATAAACATCATCATTCCTAAACATCCCACTCATGTCCTTCACTCCTGCGCAGCCAGGAGTGTTAATAATGTTGGGAAAACTCTACATCAGTTTATAAAAAAAGAGAAAAAACCGAAAGTATGTGTGATCAGAAAGCTCCCTCCCATTCACAGGGACTGTAGCTACTAGTTGTTGCCAGATGAGGAGAAATAAAGGGAATGTTTAAAGAAACTATTCAAAGGAACTGTTCATATCAGTGCAATAGAACCATCACGGCACTGGCAGCAAAACAGGGAACGAACATATTTTCACACTATTTTATTTTAGTAATCTTGCTACTATGCTTAGCAGTGTGCAGACTTCTCAGCTAGATGCAAGAGATGCTTTTAAAGAAGCATGAAAACAAGGTTTGATGCTTCCCTGAATTCTTAAAAGAAGTGTCTCTATTCTCTCATCTTCACAAAGTCTTTCTGAGAGAATTTAGGATTTGAAAGAGAGAAGAAAATCAATAAATTTGAAGAGCTTTTTTATGTTTCTCAAGACCCCTTAGTTCTGCCCTCTTACTCCTCCCATCACCTTGCAGTGTCAAATTGTCCTAGATGACATAGAAAGCAACAACAGCAGGGATTATTTTGTTGCCAGAACATGCTACTCTTGGACAAGGAAGAGACAATGGGAATATACAAAGAATTAAGGAAGAAAAAGATCCAACTACAAAAGGATGCCTCCAACTGCTTCTCTCAGAAGCAGAACTGTTGCTGACACAACCTTTTACATCAGCAGTTCTGCCTGTGGTTTGGCTCACAAAGTTCGTAAATCCCACTTTACAGAGTCCTACAACAAGAAAATTATTTGCAGCTCCCAGCAAGTAACAAAGAGGAATCATGTCTGCCATACAAAATCAAGTTTCATGTTGTCATTTACTCACTCATATCTCTAATTGGTAATAAAGACAATACTATTGAAAAAAAGCAGACTTGAGAGATACATATGTACATAAGGTCTGTCCCAGTGTGCTGGGAACATTGAAAACAGTGCATGATCTGTCACACCCCAGCTTCAAAGCTTTCATGAGCCGCTGCTTTGAAGCCAGTCCTGTATCTCCCACATCTGCAACACAGAGCTCTTCTGCTCCATCGCTGTCAGATGAGCCACCCAGGCTGTCATCCACCACAACTGCACCTGGTGGGTGGCATCCCAGAGCCCAACAAAAGCCAGGAGGTAGCACAGCTGCTGGGAGATGCATCCTGCCTTGCAGACCTTGTATTTGCAGGGACCCCCATCCAGCCACCTCTCACGAGTGGGAGCTGGCTAAGCCCTGTCATACAAACCACCTGTTACACCTCATGCTCTGCAAGTCCACTCTGAAATGGAAAGCAGTTTGTTTTGCCCTGTGCTGCCATATTTCACTTCTACACCAGCTCCACAGCAGAGAGCCGTGGCACACAGAGAGCCAAACCACAGACCACAGGGTTAAGATGTGGTGTGTGGGGACTGAGCAAACTTGCAGAGCAAACTGGATCACTCATTAAAAACCCTCCCACAGTCGCTGCAGAAATCAGTGACTGCAAGAGAAGGCCTGTCCCCCAACACCCATCCCCATCGAGCCACCCTGGGGCAGCAATTCCCCTTCCCAGGTCATTTCACACTGAACAGCTGCAAGCACAAGCAGAGCCTTTCAGCAGCCAGCCCAGCAGGACACCAAAAAGCATCACACCCAGCTCCTCAAAAGCATTCATCAGGCACAGGGCAGACACACCACTATCTGCAATTTCCACACGAGAGAGAATCCCCTGTAGCACTGGGTATTTCTGTGGCACAGTTCCTTCACTCTCAAACTTCAGCCAGGGACAAGGTCAACACAAGTGGCCAAGTCACTCCATTTTGACAACAAGCAGTACAATGGGAAGGCTCCTTCTCATGGACAGGCAACAGTATCTAAAGGCAAGATGGGCTCCAGGGTCACCTGCTCCCACCCTGTTTGCATTTCCGCTGTGCCAGAGCCTGGTGTTAATACTTTTACAGCAGTGGACAGTCAAAATAAAAAAGAAATAAAATCAAAAGGCTGCTGAACCTCACACACTGTCAACTTTAAGCAGCTCTGACCAAATGGGACTAGCATTAGTGCTCTGACCTAATGGGACTAACACTCCCATTCCAAGAGCTCCAGCACAAACTCACAAGTCTTTTTGGTGTTTCTGGATTTGAGCACGGGCTTTCTTATCCTCCTCTTCCTGCAGTTGCTTGGCCATCTGCAAGTCATGTTGCACCAGACGATTACGCTGAACATTCGTGGCCAAGTGATGCTCAACTGGAAATAAACACAGACAAGAACCCTCAAATCAGGCTGCAGAATTTCACTGTGTGAAAAAGACAAACCAAGTGGGAGGGAGATTCCAGCCCAGAAAGGAAGACAGATCTTGGCAGGGAAACACCAAGCAATCTCTCTAAAGGTGGGAAAGTCCTGAACTGAAATTATGCTAGCAGCTTGAGATTGCCTCTTTCCAGCACTGAGGGGGCTGTATACGTGTCTGTTACCAAAACAAGTTCTGCATATCTTAACACATCCAGGTTTATAGGGAATGGTTTTTAGGATTTGAATTTCATTTTCTGACCATGGAAAATCACCCTAGATGAATAAAGTGGGTCTGGGAGGGACCACCAGAGGCCAGTGAGGATGAGCTAAACCTAAACCACTCCTTAAGGTTACTTCCCCTATTTGTTCTCAAGAGCCTCTACAGAAGAAAACTCCTCTCACTCTCAGCAGAATCAGTTCCAAAAATCTCACTACCTTTATATTTAGCAACAGAGCAAGTTAGTGCTCCAGTGAGTCCTTTACCATACATGGATGTTGCCTGCCAGAAAAAATGGCTATGTGAGCTGCAGCCTAGAGCCGTCCCTAACTCCGTGGTCTCAGGTTCCAGCACCAAGGGCACAAGCAGCTGCACCCTTGGTGGAGCAGCTGGCATGGTATTAGCACCTGATACTGGCAGACATCAAATCGGTGAGAAGCTGATTAGAGAGGCCACCACACCTGAAACTGCAATGTAAACATACCTGAAGTAACAGATAAGCATATTAAAAAAATAAAAAAAAAAGCACCAGTGATTTGAAGTTCCTGGCTGTACTTTTTTTTCTCCTTTATAAACCCTTCTAGTGTACAGCTGCTCTGCCTCAAAATGTCTGAAAAGGAAGGCTCCTTTCAAAAGGCAGACACTGGCAATTCTGAAATAAGTAAACAAACAGACCTCTTCTGGTTGTACTTCAGGTCAGACTATAAAACTTGAAGCCTCCAAAATTGCTAGTCATTTCTAAAAACCTTGCACAGCAACAAAACCCCAAGTGCACTCCTACATGCAATTTTATCATAAATGGCATCAACAAACTCAACTCTAAAGGAGAGCACAAAATTGAAATATGAAATGAAACTATCTCTGGGGTACAACGTGAGCTGGAGCAGAACGAAGTGTAGTGTTACAGGATAGTGAAGACAGCAATAATAAACTGTATTCCATTAAAACAAAAAAATTAAATAAAAGCAGGAAGCATTTTTCTTAGCAAAATCAAATAAAGCCAGATATCTGTTGGGACAAGCTTGCTTCAGTTTGTTCTAAAGATCATTGCTACTTACTCTCTTGTTCCTGTAAATTATGGGCCAAGGTATGATCCTCCAGAATAGCGAAGTCTCGACATACTGAACAGGGAAACAAAGTAAAGAGAATTAGCATCAGAAGAAACCAAAATCAAACAAAAAAGCATCACAAGAGCTATGGGAGTCAGGGGAGCATACAGATATATGGACTTCTGACACGCTGTCTACCAGCCAAGGTCTGGACTTGTGTTTTTCCCCACTTCTGCCATCACGTGTATTTTTGTGTGTGTTCATTTCTTTGTCCTTGTTGGCATGAAATGCCTTCTCCACTCTCTCCTGGACCTCCGCTTCAAGAACAGAACTGCCCATGTTACCACTGGATCAGACCTGTACAAACCTCTGCATTCCATTCAAATAGAATATATATTATATATTCATACCAATGCCCACACTGACTGCACTCAGCTAAAACCAAGGGCAAGCATTTTTGTTTACTGTGACTTTCTGTGCCAGGTTAAAGAGTCTGAGAATAGTATTTTCATGGCACAAAGGGTACATGCACACTGGCATCTTTCCAGAGCTGAGCAGACTGAGCTCCGTGGCTCTCACTGCAAGGCATTTCTACCAGCTCAGGCATCATTTTCAGTTGTTTCTTGTAAGCTTCACTGACTGTTTGAAGTGCAGATGCTGGATTTGCCCCTACAACCCAGATATGGGATCAACCATAGCATTACAGGCAGGGATAAGTACAGCTTCTTCAAAAGATGTTGAAAATGACCTTGAGAAGGGTGAAAGGGGAAACCAACGATCTCCCTTTGGCATCAGTTTGAAAGCAGCAGATTTTTGCCAGTGCCTCTCACTTTCCCACTTGAACTTTCAAAGGAACGCTCTACCTACACTGTAGAAAAACACCAGTGTGTATTTTTAATTTGTTACGATAGGCAGTAGGGCAACAAAACACAAGCCACATACGTACTGGGACAGGGACAGACACAGCATCAGGCTCAGCCTTTTGGTTGCAGGTTCACATCACCTTATCTGTGAACCAAAGACAGTAACCTGTGTCCCCAGAGTGCAGATGAAGCCCCTTTTCACACATCTGCCAGACCTGGGGTTCTGCCTGCTTCAAGGGAAGTTTAAGGCAGTGGCAACAAAAAATTTACACTAGAGAGGTCTGTCACTTTTTCCCTCAATATGACAAGCTAAGAAGGTAAGGGGACCCACAGAGGGGAATAGCTCCCACTTGAAACATACATCACAAAGTAGAGAACTACAAGGTGCTCCTGAAGCCACAGAGGGAAGTACAAATCCCTCCTGCTGTGCTCCATTGGCAAAACCTCTGGGGAAGACCAAGGTTTCTCTTTAACAATGCACAGGCAGCCTAAATGATAAACTGAAAATAACTCCAAAACCCCCAGAATGCATGAAAAGTACAAGGGGAATTTAGGAGGATTCTGTTTGTGAAAGGGTCCAGAGTCAGAAAAGATAAAACATTTCCGTCATCACAAAGGAAATGAGAAAGGCGCTGCATTTTTCCCGAGCTGCGATCCCACAAGCCCTCCCTTTTCTCACAGATGCACATGCTCCACTAGAGAAGCATCAAGACATTACTCCACACCCAGGATATCATCACAAAATATCTGGAAGAGTTTCTAGTTGTCTGTACTAAGAGATCAGATAACACTTTACCATATTCAGTGGAATTTTTGGTTGAGTCTTAATGCATTGAAGGGTGTTTTAAGATGACAAAAGCTCCTAACAGCCAGAGCAACACTACAGGGAAGGACAGTGACACGCAGCAGGGTGGAGATGAGGACAAAGGTTACAGCTATACAATCCCATAGTGGCTCACTTTAAGCATGTACAGATCTGGATGGTGTAATTAGGGTTTTGTTGTTGCTTTTTTTCATTGTAACTTCTTTTAAAAAAGGAAAGATGGTATGAAACTAAATAGCATTGAAATGCTTCCAGTGGCCATTTCTGTATAAAGAAATAAAGGTTCCCTTGAGCCACAGATCTGGAAAAGCCACAGCTGAGTCACAGGCAGCAGTGCTATTCACAGGTGACAAACCCAGGGTGCTTGGTGGTCACCAACACATGCTTTTTAAAGGATAGGTCAAGGGAATCTTGCCCACAGAGACTAATTCTGTGATCCTTAATACTGCTTGAGTTTGCTAGAATGATTGTGGAACAACCACCTTCTGCTCACAAGAAGTATCAGCTGGCCTGCTGGAAGGGCACATCCAACTCAGAGGTTTGAACCCTACCAAGAGTTCAGAGCTAATCAAAGACACCTCAGCACAGGGCCCGTCTGCCCAAATCTAGGACAGTTATTACTGCCATGTATTCAAGAAGCAGCACTTGCTCTTGACTGTTAAAAAAAAAAAAAAGAGAATGGGAGGAAAGTGTTATTTTTAACTGCAATAGGTCTCTGAGCAAGTCCACAGCACAGCTGCCTGAACAGCTGTACTAGCAAGACAAGGCAGGCAGCACAGGAGCAAGGATGAATGTTTCAGAGCTACACAGTTTTTCTGCATAAAGATCACTGCTACAAGAAATGCTTATACAAGTAAATCCAAGCCCTTCCCAAACCGATTCTGCACAGGCTCATACACTGCTCTGATCCCTGTGGTATTCAAGAGCACTGTCTTGTCAGTCAGTCACAGTGCTGACAGACCTTTGGTCCATCCTCCCCAGAGAGGCACACATGCATAGGAGTGCTTTAGCTTTGTTTTTGTTTTTTTTTTACTCCATTCTACCCACACCCAGACACACATCTCTGTTTGGAAAAATACACGTTACAGAAACACGCTTGGCACATGGGCAAGAAAGTGGGAGGGCCATGGTAGGACACTGCTCCTTGTCTTTTGACAGTCTTGCACCAGCCCCAGAAAAGTCTCATCTCTATCACTGAGCTTTATTCCTAGAATGCAGCAATGACTGTTTAATCCTTTTGGATTGAAGGGCCACTGAAGACTTCCTAAAGAAAGCATGGACTCAAAATAAAAAGGCAAAGTCCGTATACACTTGTGTTGCATAGACAGGCCTGCTTCTTCTAGCTGCTCCTCCAGAGAAGTGCTGGAAGTAGTCCATGGGTCTCCAAACAAACAAGCAAACCAAACTCCTCAAATTCTCAGTTCTTACAGGCTACAGCTGAAAGCTGCTGGATATCAGAGACTTAAAACAGGGACAAAGGTTCTTGTTTAGGTTGTTTTGAAGCTCAGTGCCTGGTCCAGGAAGCGCATATAGGCCAGGGTACCACCTTCCTTGCAATTCCCAGCTCCTGACCCAAAGCCACCTAGGTCCAGTGCTGACCCTAACACAGCCACACAGCACCCAGACCTGAGGCCGTGCTCTGCCACTGCCTGTCCCACCTCCACACAACAGTGACAAAGCAAGTGGGGACACTGCCCTGGGATGAGCCACCAGGCTGCAGGGCTTAGACATGAATAAAGGGGCTGGGTCTTAAACCAGATATTAACCCACCAAGATCCAGGTACAGAGAGAGGGAAGCTGGACAGTTACCAGTGATACACACACTGGAAGCTCCTCAGTGTCTGGGTTCCCTGGTGCTCCCATCTCACAGAGAACACAGCATGACTGGAGCAGACTGGTAGGGCAGCAGCAAGCCTTGGGTTTGTTCACACATTTGGAATTATTTGAGCATTGCTGAAGAAGCCATTTGGCTGCACACACACGCCTGTTACAAACCCAAACAGACAGCTCGAACACACAGCCCTCTCTTTGTGCTGCTGTGGCTGCTGGCAGGGCAGGCAGCACAAGAAGACCTTTCGTCACTGTCAGAAACTTGGCTGGGCTGGCTGCCTCCAACTCATCTGAGCACATTATTCTCAAGTCCCATCAGCCTGAGAACAACGTGCTAAGGAAGATGAGAACATCCCATTACGAACACAATGAAGCACTGTCAGACAGCCAGGTGGCAAAGCATGGGGACACCTACACCTCCCTAGCAGATTTGGGGCTAGCAGTGCAGAGCATTCCCTCACAACTAGACCCAGTACCCATGGCACCAAGCCAAGCATGACAGCAGCTGCAAGTGAGGCCAAGGAAACCAATCCTTGAAGACTCACATCCAACAATGAAGCAACTATGAAATAATTGGAGATGTGGACCAGCCAGGCATGGTCTGAAATGAGTTTCATCAGCGCTACTTCTCATTCCTGCCCAGTCTCAGCAGGGTACAGCACAATCATTACTAGGTATTATGTACTCTGGGTTTGTGCTGAGAAATGGGATGGCCTCAATGACAACAGACTCAATTTCTCCTCTCTGAGAGGCTTCACACTTAAGGGGAAAGAAATCCATTTCCTTGCTCCCTAACTGTATGCCGAAAAAATGCAAGGTAAGATTAACATTACCTTCACTATTGCAAATTAACTCGGCTTCCCATCCCTGGGTCCTGGCTGGGAGCCACCACGCAGTCAAACAAGCAGCAGGGGTGCAATCAGAGCAGCTACAATTGGCAAATCCAGCGAATCGTGAAACATTTGCAACAGGTTTACCACAGTCTGATTAAGCCAATCTGCCTTGGCACAGCAGGGAGCAGACCTGGAATACACTCTGGCACAGCTGTCAGTAAAAGAAGTGCCTGCCCAGGAATCCCAGTAGCTCCTATAGTCAGCAGAGGCACCAGCTGGGGAGGATGAGGGCAGAAGCATCACCCTTAACAGTGGTGGGATCCAAAATTCATGCATGGAAGAGGGAGCTCACTTGTTTTGAGGAGTCCTCAAGAGCCTCTCTGCAATCTCCAAACATAGCTCTTCTCCTCTGGTAGTTCTCACTGGAAATACGCCTTTCTGTGCATTGGTGCATCTGAGGCTCTTGGCAGCATGGCTGCAACGCCACCTTTATGACTGAGATAAGAAAGCCCCTAGGTACAACAGCTCAGCAAAATTTCATTAAATAACCTTCCATTTTATATTCTGCTACCCATCTCACTAACTTTCTCCAGCATTACCTCAGCTCCACAGGTCAGCATTTCTAACACCTCAAACTGCTTCAAACAGATTGAGGTAACCACAACAGAGGAGCAAAGGCAGCCTTAGGTGTTTTTAGTGATACTCAGATGTGTGACAGAGGTAGCTAACACCCAGGAATGGGTGGTGTGAAATACGCACTGTCTCACAAGAGGCCAGCCCCCACCGGCTTTTCAAGCAAGGTTCACAGCAAAACATCTCCCTCACTCCTGCCTGAACTCTTAGATCAGGTTTTGACACCCACTGCATGTCCCAAGGGCCCCCTTGGTTCACGTGGCCCATATAACGTGTCCAGGACACGGGCCAGTTCAATGACCCAGGGACCACAAAGGCGTGTTCCAAGCATTTCCTTTTGGGTCTTAAAAACCATCTCTTGCTCCCCACCCCCTCCACTCCCAGCATGTTCCCGTCAGCATTGTGTGCTGGGTAATTCACAAAATAAACTAGGTGTGAGTCATGCTTAGTTTAGAGCATCTGCAGTTCTTGAATTCTAATCTGAAGGACAGGAGGGAGAAGAAAGACAAAAGTAACATGAAAAAGTAGTATCATCAGCTAAAAATCATTTTTTAGGGCCTACAGAGCTGATAAATTAAGTGGCAAGCAGCAAATGCAGCCTTTCACAAGCCAGGAGTCTCAGGAGGATGCAGAGTTATGAAAATTCCTGCAGATTAGAAAGCAAGTTGGGATCTCTCAGAGACTCTTACTAGCAGGGACTGGTCAGGCCACTCCAAGCCAGGTAGATCTCCAAAATCTGCAAATTATTTCCTTGAAACAAAGCCAACCTGACCAAGCAACCACCCAGCTGAAGGTGAGGGGATACCCTGAGGGCAGCTTCCAGATAAAACATGCAACTAGGATGTTTCCTTCCCAGCCCCAGCAAAGCTGGGCCCAGCCTCAGCAATTCCCATTTCTGCCCTGCCTCTCCCACCGCACCAGGAGATACCCGAGCTCCTGCTACCACACGTGGGTGCTGACAGAGGCTGGTTAGGACATGTCTGGCTGCTGCAGTTATACAGATGACATTCCTAGGACCTTGCTCACCAGGCCCCATCACGCCAAGGACATCAGAAAATCATGCAATGAGAAGGTGGATCCCAGACAGAGGGCAGGTCTGGGCAGCCTGAGAAAGGGAACAATTTCTGCTTCTCAGCCACAGCACCAGAGCACCACACATAGCTGGGAGCTATGAGGCAGCACAAGGAGACTGGGTGACTCCATGGAGAACCAAACTGAGGGGTCTCGGCCTAATTCTCAAAGGTGCAAATATGCAAAATAATAATAATTAAAAATAAGTAAATAAATAAATCACCAAACCACCATGTTTTCTTACTAGCGGTCTTGGCCTGGAAGCTAAGAACATCTTGGGATTTGGGAAGGAGGTTATCCTCTCTGCTCTAAGCTAAATGCCTTGAGGTCAAGGCCATGAGATTTTTGTGCTCTGTCTGCACCATTCTCCAACATTAAGCTCTCACCTGCCTAACAATGCTTTAAAAACGAAGACTGTATGTATTTTGGAATCAAACCCCAGAACTTGATTATATTTTTTTAACCTGCCTTGGAACAGAAATCATCAACACTCACGAAGTGCCTTCTCCAAAGGCTACTGGTTTGGCAATCTCACTTCTGTAAAGAAGCCTGCACACTGTTCCACAGACCAGTCCTAAAGCTGAGAGAGCATCTGCTGAACACCTCAAAGCAGAAGGTGATGCGCATGCAGTGTAAACAGGAAGCTGGAGATACTCAAGACAGTGAAAAAATAGCACAAGGCACCTCAAAAGGTTATCCTTTGAGCAAGCCCCAGCCACAAAATTTGATCAGATTTATCCTTCTGCTTTTATACAGAAGGCTGCCATGTTTTTCATCACTGGGTAATTCCAACCTTCCTAGTTTCATCTGCAACATTTCTAAATAAGAGCAACTCCCCTTATTCACAAAGCTTAAAATACAACCTGTAGGTCAAGAATGTTAAAGACCATCTCTTTGACTTCCAGAAGAAAATGCTGAGTTGGAGCGTTTCAATTACAGAATCATAGAATAACTCAGGTTGAGAAAAACATTAAGTCATCAAGTACAACCACTGGCCTGGCACTGCCAAGCCTACCACTAAAATATATCCCATGTACACATCTTTTTAATACCTCCTAGAATGGTGACCCAAATACCTTCTTGTTCCAACCACTGGTCATCCTTATGCTGAAGATGTTTTTTGTAACATCCAATATAAACCTTCCCTGACACAACTTAGGCCAATTCCTCTTGTCCCATCACTTGGTACTTTGGAAGAAGAGGCCAAGGGCTACCTGGCTGCAACCTCCTGTCAGGGACTTGTAGAGAGCAATAAGGGCTTCCTTGAGCCTCCTCTTCTCCAGGCTAAACACCCCCAGCTCTTCATAGACTTGTGCTCCAGACCCTTCCCCAGCTTCGCTGCCCTTCTCTGGACTCACTCCAGCACCTCAGTGTCTGCCTTGTAGTGAGGGGCCCAGAACTGGGCATAGGATTCGAGGTGTGGCCACACCAGTGCCCAGTACAGGGTGACGGTCACCGGCCACACTATTGCTGATCCAGGCCAGGATGGCACTGGCCTTCTTGGCCACCTGGGCACACACTGGCTCATACTTAGCCAGCTGCCGACCAGCACCCCCAGGTCCTTTTCCACTGGGCAGCTTTCCAGCCACTCTGTGCCAAGACTTTCAGATGTACCTAAAAATGGCATTGAGCCTTAAGAAGTAATGACACCCACGCTTTGAAAAGTCACCCTTTTCAGCCATGTCCAGTTGGGTCCCCACACAGAGTACCCTGAGTCACAAGAACTGTCCAATACCCCCAAGTCCTACAGCCAACATTGCTATTACAGCAGCTGCTTTCTATTGCAGGGACTCAACACACACAATATACTAACACTTTAAAGCAGAGGGCAGATAGATAAGATAATATATGTTAATGTCTGCAAGGCATTACCTTCCAGGCTCAGAATGCTCACCTCTGTAGAAATTTCTTGATTGCCCCAATGTCCATCTACCTGTCCAGGACTGCCTACACCCAGAAGATCACCAGTGAGCTCAGCCATTGCACTGTGAACCCACCAGTAACACCTAGGTGGACAACTACAAAAACTTCAAGGTAGATATACTTGACAGGGATGGCTTGGCTGGTTTGACACCACAGTCAAATAGTAGACCTCAGGCAGCCAAACACTTCACTCACAACATCTGAGATGTAACCGGGTGTGTGTATGGAAGAAGATAATCTCAATCATCAGTGAGAACAAAAGCTGCTTGTGTAGTTCATCCTCTCCAGCATCTGACACAGCTTCAGTTGACTCAGCTAATACCACATGTGCAAAAGGAACAACCAACAATAAAGGAAGGGAGAAGTTTTCCTAGAAGTCAGTTTTAACAACTACCTCCCAGCCATGGACCACAGCAAAACAAACACCACTTGACTCCAACAGCTGTGCTTTACCCTCACTTTGCCCAAAGGCAAAGTACCACACACATCACAGGGCAGGAGTTGCCTTCATCAGGAGAGGTCAAAATCCCGGGCCTATACAGGCCCCATGAGCACCACTGTAGCTGTAACACACCTTCAGCTGTGTCCCATGGATCCCAAGATATCCCTTTTCTGGAAGGTTTTTTGGTTTCTTTTGCAGACAGAATGTCATGGCAGCTTTAGC
Source organism: Ifrita kowaldi (assembly GCA_013398055.1). Taxonomy (NCBI): domain Eukaryota; kingdom Metazoa; phylum Chordata; class Aves; order Passeriformes; family Cinclosomatidae; genus Ifrita; species Ifrita kowaldi. The sequence goes on from VZRS01007162.1 coordinate 497,060, forward strand.
TTTAAGCCCAACACCACTCATTTAAATTGGTGTAAGGGAAGGGGAAAAGAAAACCAGCCTTTTTTCAAGTGCAACTCGAAACAGCCACCCACTCAGAAAACTGCTGGGGCATGGAGCTTGCATCTCAAGAGATTTGCGCTGCATGTACACTCCCTTACCCCACACCAATCTCCAATGGTGATCACTGTATTCTTTTGTTTTATCTGTTTAATTCAGCTTTTATTTCAGCATTTTAGCCAATTTTACACTACACAAAACTTTCAGAAGGATGCATTGAGTTTCCCAGATAGGCAAAATTTCTGTTCTCTGATGAACGTACAGCTAAACCCCTTGTTCAGTACAGCAGTTTCTCTGCAGAGAGCTGGCAGGCCCACTTTGTGGTTCAGGGTGGCTTTTGGGAGCCATGGCACCCTGGATTGCAGATATTTCACCAGCATTTCTCAGCCCTCAGGCTGTGGTGAATAACCTCACATGGCAGCTCCAAAGAGGCAGGCAGGCAGCCAGGAGCAGAGATAATGCAAAGTGTCAGCTCTCCCAGGCTTCTCCTCCAGCTTAATCCTGAGAGATAATGTAGCAAAAAGGGAGGTTTCAATGCCCCTCTGGTACAACTTCATGTCGTGACTCAGTTTGGTGACTGCTTACAAAAGGCTGACTGCTGGAAACCTCACACCCACGCAGAAGGTACCAAGTGCCAAAAAAAGGTTCAAGTTCCTCTCTAAACCCCACAGTGCAGTTTTTACACGACAGTGACCTGCAGTCATACAGAGAAACAAGAACCTCTGGAGAAAACAAGCAGAATAAAGACTCTCCCCAGAGATGCCACTTTCTCTTCAGCCTCTGGGTCACTAGAGCCAACTCTGAGACTGCTGCATGGCTTGTAGCTAAACCAGAGCTGCAGCTGAAAGGACACACCACAGTATCAGTGCACATTCGAACCAGCCAGGTTTTATTCCTCCAGATCAGATACTAAGAAAAGCAAAGCTCCAGCAGGATGGGCCTCCAGGCAGCCTCCCAGCCTTGATGGAAACCCTGCCAGCTGCTGCATTCAAAGCTGAAGGTATCTGAACTAATCCTGCAATCAGCTCCAATTCTTGCACAGATTCCCATCAGCTTCCTTTTCCCTAGAAAGGTGGCTGCTGGGATGCAAGGAAAGACTCCTGTCTGCCACCCGTTCAGCTGCTGCCAGCACTGCAAAGCTGCTCTGCAAGAACAACCTTCCTCCACCTAACCAACCGAGGGTGTTGGTTTGTTTCAAAACCCTTTTTCTTTGCTCCACCAGCTCCTCACGGGGAGTCTCCCCTCTCCCCCTTTGCTTCCTGTGTTTAAGTTCTCCAGGTTTATTAGTCAGCTCTGGGGAACACAAAGTACCAAAGCTGGCCCCAGATCAGTCAAAACTCCACATCCATCTACAAGTCACAAATCAGTGAAGTTACAGCACTAACAATACATGTTCCCTTTCCTGTCAGGGCCTTGTGTTGGCACGTTGCCATAAGTGCAGATTTAAAACACTGGCATACAAGGGCAAGAATAAGTTCCTGGCTTCTGAGGCCAGATGGACAGAGAGGCAGAGCTCCCTGCATCGTCCTGAAGCAAACTGCTTCGTGGCATCTGAGCCCACAGTGCACAGGCATTGCAAAGCATGAGGAAGAAGCAGGCTGGCAGCCTTTACTCCTCTCTGAGAGCAAAAATGAGCTCCAGGTCAGTAAAAGTAAAATTTTTTGTTTTGGAAACTGTATCACCTTCAGGTGATTTGCATATTCACAGCTTCTTAAAAAGAGAAAAAAATTAAAAAGAACACTTAAATCAGGACCAAGTAAGTTCACCTGATACACAACCAGAGCTGATGCTGTGGGAAATGCCAACTGCCTGGAATACCAGGTAACTGAGCACTGAGCTGGAGACAAACCTGCTTTTTCCACCTTTTATCAGGGATGTGCAGCCCTAGCCAAGGACCCAGTCCTTCCAGTACTGCAATTAAGGTCAGGAGAGCCCAGCCTCTTCCCAACATCAACTTCCTTCGGAAACCTGGCGCCAACCAGATGGCCTGCAGGAGAGCACAGCCCTGCGAACAGCAGAGCTCTCTGCCTGCCATGAAAACAGCCAACACCCTGGTGGCTTGGAAAATTCCCAGGCCTTCTCCATGCTGTGCTCTACCACCTCACCCCAGCCTCCAGCAGCACTGCCAAAGACTCCAGGAGGTGCTGGTGAATTTAGGACATAAATCCTCCCCATCCCACCAGCCAGCACCCCAATAAGAAAACTAAGACCAGAACAGAGGGAGAGGCCATTTCTTTGCACCACAATGCTACAAGTAATGCTTGCCATATTCAGAACAGATAGATATGATAACCTGCTTTTGCAATGTCAGTGTGCCGTGCAGAGGTGGAGAAGCTTTCCATCCACACCACGGCAGGCTGCCCTGAGCCAGACCAGCATTACCCTAACCCATGTGCCAAATCAGTGGCAACAGTACCTCTACGAGGAGCGTTTCCAGCCAGAGCACACTCCAGCCTCTTGTTCTGTCTGCATGTAAAGAGCCAATGCCACACATATAACACAGAAAGGAATTAAAACCTCTGTCTTCTCACTGTCAGGAAATATTCCTGTTTGCATAAATTTCCTTCCTCCCTTTTGCCCCATTACTTCTCATGTCACTCCTGTCAGTATCCTTATGGTATGTCTGTGTCTCAGTGTTTTCAAATATTTCCTCACTTATGTCCTTTTCCCCTTTGTCATCACTTACTGAATACTCACATACTGAGCCCACACAACATTTCCCCTTAGAGCTGACTCCTCTAGCTACCAAGTTCTGGTTCAGCAAAAGGGCTCAGGAAAGAATGAACGAAAATGCACACAGGAACTCAGCTTTACCACACATGGCTTGTTACACCTCCTTTGAAAAGAGAAGTGAAGAAAAGAGACTCACTTACAAACCCACTTTGACTTTCTGTCCTGAAGAGCACCTACTGCAGGGCAGAACTACCAAGAGCACACAGATCAAACCTCTACCAACCCAGGCTGAAGACAAAAAGACCTCACTATTTTAGTTTGGCTGACAGAGCATTGTGGCTGTGGCATCATGGGTTGGCGTGCAATTAAAATAATCATCAGTTAAGCTTCTGGAGCCTGGCACAAAATAATTGGGCAGGTGCAGATGGGCTGTGCTAGGCTCTGAGCAGACTTCCATCTACACCTTTCTCTCCAAAGAGAGTAACACTTCTGGCAAGCTTAATTCACAGGGTACCTGGGGTTACAGGGTAAATTTTATGAGTGCCCAGGCCTAAGTGATCCCCTTTGCTCAATGCAAGGTTCACACAGCACTGCCTTGCACCCCTTACACAGACAACCTGATGCTGCACTCTCCTGTTCTCTTCCCAGCCCTGCTAAAAGTCTCTCCCAGCAGCTGTACAGTGTCAAGGCCACACAATACTCACTGAGCAAACTGTGTGATATCTTTTCAAGTACTGAGAAAGAAAACAGCAGGAAGGCTCCAATTTCTACTACTTAAAAAGGAAGTATAAATGAAGTGTCAAAGGACCTCCCCAAAGTCCTATACATGTTCTGTGGAAAAGCCAGTACTGTAAGGTGAACAGAGAGCATCACTGACACACGTCAGCCTCCAGGGACACAGCAGCTTTCCTGGTGGGAATGTTCAGCAAACATGCCCTTTGCTCCCTGCAATGCAACCAACCAGCAGCAGAACAGCAGCTGTCATTATCACCTTCTTGGAGAACAGCTGAAGGTCAAGCCAGCAGCAACTGCCACGCCTGAAAATGGACCTAAAGCTTCTCAGGTTTTAAGGGAGCTTCACCAACAGATCAACCTCCTTCCCTCAGTCCTTCAGCCTTCAAACCAGCACTACACAGGAGCAGCAGTGAAGGAGCAGGAAGCCAGCCAGCTGGGGACACTCTGGAAAGGGGAGAAGGAAGCAGGCAGGAAACTCGTCGCTTTGTCCTATAAATCAGCACATTCATGTGAACTGGATGACTCTGAGCAGGAAAAAGAAAGCTTATTCCAGCAAACAGAAGTTTCACACAGCTCCAAGGCATATGCCATTATTTTTCCAAGCGGGGTTTTCCCTGTGCCAGAGAGAGCAGAACTGGCCTTTCCTGCTCCTTGCAGCAGCCATCTCCAGCTCCTGCCTGGCACCCTCTGAGGTTTTCCACGGCCACAGGAAATGAAAGATTAAACAGAGGCCCGTGGTGACCATAAACACACCGCTCAGCTGGGATCATTACTCAGACACCAGCAATGGGTGGCAGACGATGTCACAATGTCCCAGTTGCATCGTAAATGGGATAAAACCCCCCACTGCATCCCTGTACCTCCAGGAACTGGTGCAAAAATAGGCTGTGTCCCCTCTTATCCCCATCCAAGAATCTGTCAGGAGGTAAGGAAACATCTCTGCAAAAAGCATCAACAGGAGTCTTGGAGCTTCTCTCTGCCAAAGACTGCTTTTGGAGCAATCTTTTTGCCTCAGTACAACCTCCACAGCAGCTCGCAGAGGACAAGTGGTAAGGATTTAGGGACGGGAAGAGGCAGACCTGCTTGCTCAGTTGCCTTTCAGAGCCAAGAGCATGAAATATGCTAATCCTGCCCATCTCTGCCAAGCACTGCAGACCCAGAACCACCGAATCCATAATAAAACTTTCATCCAGCTTTAACCAGAAGTGAAATGAGTACCACAGCCTCAGCTACTGAATTCATGCACGCTGGGAAAACAGATCTCCTATTACCCAGAAGAGCTGCATGTGAACCAGTGACCCGTGTCTATGTCCCATCACTCTGCACCTCCCTGCTGCCCTCAAGCCATCCATCTTGCCTGAATTTTTCAGAGCCCTTAAAAAAGGAAGTCACAAAGCAGAAAATCATGATACTGCAAGGAAAAATTCCAGCTGGAGCCAAAGGGCATGGGGCAGGTGGCTTCACAATGACCCGGTTGACCCTCAGCTGCTCTCAAAATTGTTGCCCTGATTATACTAATCCAGTTAAAGGCCAATGCTTCCTTCAGATGAATGCAGCTGACAGCTCATCCCTCAAAACCATTCCCCTGAAAAACCCCTAGCAGAATCTTTCCTCATCAGACACCGTGCCAGCCACTCACACTTCCTCGATCCTTTTCCACCTTGGACAGACATCGGATTTATCTTGTCCACTGTCATGCTGCTGAACACAAACAGGCACCAAAGGCCTCAATATAAGCCAATAACCTCAGTCTGTTCCATGGGAGCCTGACACATTGCACCTCAGAGCTGATTCCCCTCCCCAGTCACTTGGAGGGTCAGTAGCCAGGAGGTTTTTATTGCAGGAGTCTCAGCACAGGTCACGTTAAGCTGCAGAGGTCAGCAGAAAGGTCTGTAACTGGGAGGAAGAGGAAGACTGATGCTAACAGCAAACTTTTATTCAGTTTATGCTAAGGCAAAAGAGAGCCAGCCAGACTGCCTGCCCCAGAGAACACCTTGCCAAGACAGAAAATATTCAAGCTCTTTCTGTTTCCCCAAGGTCACAGTCAGAGCTGTATCTTTAATTACCACATTTGGGATACCGGCCTCTCGGGCACCAGACTACCACCAGCAGCACTTGAATGTACAGCTCAGGAGCTCCCAAAAGTCAAATCAGGTGCTTAACAAAGACTAGAAACCACAGTGTGAAAATTGTTGTGTGTCTCCAAGCACAGGTGCCACAATCAGCCTTTGTCAAGGCTGGAGCTCCAGACAGCAGCGTGGCAGGGTCAGTTCTAATCATCAGTCCAGACATACCTCCCTTGTATTTCTTCACAGAACTACTGAAAATAAAATTCAATGAAAACACTTTACCCACTGCAAGTTTCCACAGCTCTCCAGAGCTGCACACTGCTGAGGCAGAGTTTAGGGTCCCTCCCTGCCCCACCTCTCCCTTTTCTGTCCTCACTGAGGATTCAAACTGGCACGAATATGAGGAGCTCCTGGGAGAATGCCCAAACCTGGGTTTTTTCTGCTGCTGCCAAAAACGGATGGCTCTTGGAGACTGCAATGGATGAGGGACTGAGCCTCAGCCTGAGCAGACAGATATTCCCTTCACAAAGACGTTGCCTCAGACCTTCGGAAAGGCAACAGCAGACAGGACCACAGGTACATCCTCCAGAGCGGGGTAAGGTTTGCACAGCTCCAAAACACCTCCCCAGAAACACCTCCCGTGCAGCTCTGGCTGCCTGCATGCAGCCAGGAATGCCTCTAAAGTCCAAGGGCTCGCTTACAGCAGGCAGCCAAGAAGGGTGGAGCCCTTCCCAAACATAGCTCCTAGTAATGCATCAGGTCACAAGAGACGAGAGGCAGTCAGAAATCAAGCAGAGCCGAAGATAGTTTTATTTGCTTTATAAGTAGCTAATTAAAATAAAGTTTCTAGGATGTTTTTATCACCAAAAGGCTCACAAATGAGACCTCTAGTAAAAAAAAGACCTACACACACAAAGCTGAGCAATCTCCTGAGGCAGGTCAAAAGAGCAAACAGCAAAGGCTGCTTCATGAAAAACAGATATGTCATAGACACTTGGGAGATGAACGGAAATGCAGGCAGAGAAGCACAGGCCACAGATTGCAACTAACACCAAACCTTCAACAAATAACTTACAAGAGGTTTAGTGACCACAGAGGTCAGATCCACTCTACTACTCATGGAAAAATGGATCTGTAACACCAGGCAGCAGCACCAAGGTCTAGTTTATACTAGGAAAAGAGTGTTTTGAGGGTGTATTTTACACCAGTAAACCCCTGTCCACAAAATAAACTGGACCAGCTGAAGTGGTTTTCACCAGCAAAATGCCATCCATATCAGGCCTTCAGCTGACATAAATGCTTTTAGAGATAAAAAAGGAAAGTAAACACAAGAAGCAAGACTTCCTGCAGCACCTAGCTACAGTTACCAGATTTTCACTGCCATTGTTGGACTGAATTGATCCCACTTTTAGAAGAGCTTCTGAGATCACTCCAGAAGAGGAGGATGACGCTGTCTCTCAGCAGTCCTGGCTACCTGCAGACAGGGAGAATCCGGACACAACACCTCCTCTCCTGAAGCAGAGGTGGTGAAGAACAAAGTACTCAAACCAAAACCATGTTCTTCATTGTTAATGAATGACTAAGACGACCTTTACCCCAGACAAAGAAAGGGAATGCTTTTTCCAGAAGGATCAACAGTGATTTCTCTATCAGGAACAATAAACATTTCCCTTGGTATGGCAGGCGATGCATTTCTTTCCTTGGCTGGCACCAACACAGAGCACGAAAAGACCTAATCCAAAGCATAGCTCAGTCTCAACACTTCCCAAAACAAAAACAAGTGATGCCATTAAACTAAAAGCGTGACACATGCCTGAGGCTTTGCAGAACATGGCTCAAACCTCATCTACTTTGCACGTTGCTCTGGGACACTACTTTAATCCCACTGCTATCAAGTAACAACAGATCGTAGTAACAGGACACTCTTGCAGCTTAATCCACACTATACCATAGGTGCAAATTTCCCGTGGACTGGTTGAGTTACACTGCAACGCTGTAAATGTACTTTCATTCAGCATGTAAACTACCTCAGCTCAGTCCAGTTAGTTCAATTCAAAAATTAATAAAGGCAAATCAAATCCAGGCTACTTAAATTCTGAATATGAGCATCTACACAGGGATTTAATTCACTTTAATCAACCCACTGGAAAGGTTAATTGGATTCATTTTCTTGAGTAACCATGTGAAGACAGACTCTAAGGATGAGAACTTGACCACACTAAAATGGCCAGTAACAGTTTTGCTAATGACTTAATAGGACGAACATTAAGTCCTAAAACGTCAGCTTCAGCTTTTGTTCCAGTAACACTAAGTGAAGCAATAAAGGATGACAGGAGGTTAAAAGGAACTCCCAGCTGCGTGTACAGACATATGTTTTTTACTCTTGGCCGGCTAAATCATCAAATTCACAACAGATATTTTGTAAGAATTGAAATTTGAAAAAAAAAATGACCAGTGGCAAGGAAAAAAAGTTTAAGGAAGTTTGGTGTCTTTTAGGCAGGAAAACAGTGCTCTGTATTACTAGAGAGTAAATCTAAACTAACTTGATTATGACAGAGCTTCTTCTGGTTTATATCACAAATCACTGTCAGAAAGAACAAACTATCTCCTACAAAGCTTTCTAAACCCAAAGCAGCTCCAGGGCACATTTAATTGAGCTCAAAGGCACACGTGTGAGGCAGACACTGCGCTAACAGAGAAGGCGAGGCCAGCCCGGCCCAACAGAAGGTGAATCCGTGCTCTGAGCACAGGCCAAGCCAGCGGGACCGCGAAAGCGAGGGGGGCACGGGGGGTCTGCAGGGCGGGAGCGGCTGCTTGGCGCTCCCAAGCTCAGTGCAGGCCAGTCTTCATAAAAACCGGTAGACTTAAGTGCTTATAAACCGGGGCCTCAACATCACCAGTCCCCTTCAAATCGCCAAATCTGTGGCTATTCGCAGTTCTGCTCCCATGTTTCTAATGCCCCGAGCGGAGCCTCCGAACTCGGCCGATGTCCGGCGGACGCGGCTCTCTGTCCAGCGACCGCTGCAGCTTCGCCGCCGGCCTGCACCTCTCGTTCCCTGCCATCACCCGCACGGCCGCCGGACACCCCGCACCGGAGCACCGGAACACCCCAGCGCCGGGAGCCCCGGGACCGCGGCGGGAGCACGGAGCA
>VZRS01007162.1:505871-545510 GCA_013398055.1 Ifrita kowaldi
CGCCCCGTCCCGTCCAGCGCCCCCTCCGCCCCGCGCCGGGGTGAGCCGCACCTTCCTTGACTCCGGGCAGCTTGGAGTGGTCGATGCCGATGCCGGCCATGGCCGGGCCCGCGCCCCGCTGAGGGCGGCCCCGCTGAGGGCAGCGCGGCGGTGCCGCCCGCGCCCCGCACCACAAAGTTGGGAGCGGATGGAGCCGGCGCGGCCGGGCCGTACGGCGCGGGAGAGCGGACAGAAAGCGCCGGGCGGGGCGGAGCGGGGCCGCCTCGCCGCCCCTCGCCCCCCTTCCGGGGAGGCGGACGGGGGCGTCCCGGGCTGCTTCCCCCTCCCCTTCCCCGGCGGGGCTCGGGCAGCAGCGCAGCCGGGCGGGGNTGGCGGGGCTCGGGCAGCAGCGCAGCGGGACGGGCAGCCTTCGAGGGCAGTTATTTATGCGTTTGGGGTTTTGGGGTTGTTTTTTTTTTTTACTGTTTTATTATTTGAGGAGGCGGTTTGGCTGCTTTGAGGCGATGGCCGGAGATCCTCTCCTGCCGCCGGGGCGGCTGTCAGACCGCTCGGACAGCTCCGGTGCCACGGCGCTCTCCCGTACCGGGTCCGGATGCCTCTGCCCCTTCATCCCCAAACCATCCCAGCCCCGGTGCTCGCACTGTTCCGCCGGCCTGGGAAAAGCAGACGTGTCCCGGTGGAGCCTCAGAGCCACTGTCCAGCGGTGTCACGGCCCCTGCTCCTTGTCCCTCAGGGCGGGGGCGGTGACTGTGTTGGGACGGGCACCGCTCGAGGAGGGCAGTGCGGGCGAGAGATTCCTGGTCACGGAGCACTGTGAGAGGCCTTTGAACCCCAGCAGTGCTCTGCCACACATGGGTACGTGCCAGCTCTCAACGGAGACGGGAGGACTCACAACTGCTGCCCACCTTGGTTTGCATCAGCAAAGAAACAGCACGAGATGATGTCCCGTGGGCAAAGGGGAGAAGATAAGAGGAAGAGGATTTGGGATTTAGGGATGTCTGAGCTTCTCTGGGCTGTGCCCAGCACAACCAGATACTCATGTCAACTGTTATGTTTGATCATAAATGCGTGTTGCTGAGGACTATGCAAGCAGAAGATGAAGTTAATATTCATTCAAAATGAATTGCCTTCAGCGTCTATTCCAATGGCCCATGCCTCCTGTGCCCCTGGTGAGAAGGGGGATACCGAGGCTGAGCCCATTTCCTGCTCCCCCTCTCCAACAGGCTCTGGGAAGCTCTGCACCATGGGTGACTGGGATGGGAGCTGAGAGAGAGACAGAGTAGGATGTCAGATGTCAGAAAAAATATCAAAGGGAATAATATTTCAATGTTATTAAAAAGCAAAAACATTAAAGAAAATGACCAAAAGAAAATAGATTTCCTGAGAGTTAGCCTTGTGCTACTCCCGAATGTTCTAGTCCTGTTTCCTGAAACTCAGGAAGTGTCTGTCCTTAATTCTGCCCCTTTCAAATGATCCCTTCACTAACCCCAATGTGAGTGTGCACAGACTGTCTTCAATCTGACTGCCTTCACCTTCCCTTTAACTTCTCAGCCTTCTACACAGAAAAAGCCACAGAACTGTGTATTTGTGATCCCTTCTCACACACACTCACCTAGTACATCTCTCCTGTGTGCTGGCACATGCTGACAGCTGATGGGCCTCCTGCCTAGGGGACCATAGTACCCACTTACAGAGAGCTGAGCAGTGCACAGCTGAGCCCCACTCCACAGGTTCTCCGTATGATCATACAGATGGGGATTAGTCACAGGGTCTTGCCCCTCCAAGGGGCAGCTCACACAGATTATCTCCTGTCACAGTCCCAGCTCTGCCCAGCTCCTCCCTCTAATCCCTCTGCCATCCACACAAGCGGTACAACTGGACTTCTTGCAAATAATCCCCATGGTTTCAGCCAGCTCCGAGCTAATGAGGGGTCTAAAATCCATTTCTAGTTTCTCCTAAATTAAGGTTTTTCTGAACTCAGTATATTCCTCTGGACATCCTTCACCTTTTACTAATCAAGCTTTTTGATCACCTAATAAGATTTTTTTATTGGACAGAAGTGAGGACAAAAGAGGAGGCCAAGCAGCCAGGTCTATACCGGAGAAGTGGCACTGGATGTTCTGATCTGACACAGGTCACAGCTTTCCAAGCCCAGAGTATAGTTTTCTCCTGTCCTTCTCTCATTATAAAGTATTCAAGTCAGAGCAGCAGAAGCTGAAATCCTGGAGCATTCACATTTACACAGCAGCTTTAATGACCCTACAACAGAGCCGCTTTATGACCCTACATTTATGAACAAAGCTTTAAAGCTGTCCATCCCAATGGTCGTGCACTTTACTCCACACACACAGCTCTTTGCTCTAGTCTTCAGTAATGAATTTGTATCATATTAAGTTGTCTGTCTAGGGCCAAAACCAGCAACATGAATTAGTCATAAATCTGCATTGCATTCAAGAGATTCCATGTTGGACTGATGTGACTGTGGCTACTGTTACGAGTGCACTGTCTTTCTGGATGTGCTTAGCTTAACTTCACTAAAGTGAGATCTGGTGCCCAATGCCCAAAGCCACAGAAGAGCAGTTCTTCATTTCAGATTAGAAACTGATTTCAGGTTTCTAATACACAAATTATGGGCTCCTCATGCCTTCCTGTAGCTATATTTGTTTGTCTTGCAAAATCTGCTGGAGCTCAATGATAGCCAGTGGATGGTGAGCTCTTCTAGGACCAAAGGAAACTACAGAAACATAATGTGACACTTTGTTCTTGGTGCTGGAAATGAGGGGAACATCTCCAGTTGTCAGGTTGGAGCAGGCTCCTGGGAAAGGTAACACAGGCAGAACCTTGTCAACACTGTCAACCTGTTCCCTAAGGCAGTGTATTACACACCAAAGTATTTTCTTTGCCTTCTTGACATCACATTTCTCTCATGGCTTGATTTTTGAGAGATGCACTCAGATTAAGTCTTTGAAATTGGAAGATGACATCAATCACTTGATTATAGAAGATCCAAAAATGACCATAGCAGGACTGAGGATGAGAAGGAATTAAACAGGAACCAGAGAATGAGTTACTGATGTAAGGCTAGCACTGCAGCAGCATCATATCTTAGGCTCCCCCAAAGGGCTCCCCAGTGTGGTTGATCTCAAATCACCCTCCCAACTCTCACTTGTGTCTACAAGGTGTAGCTTCTAGGAAAAGGGCATGAAAGGTGTTTGTTCCGAGATACTGTCACCAGCTTTTCCTGTACAGCACCTAGCTTGAAAAGTAGTACATGTTGCAGTGGGTAGATGAATCTCAATAAAGCTGGGAAGACTAACCACTTCCTTTTATTGAAGATAACAAGACAACAACACGTCAATCTTTCATAAAAGCAGGTACTTACTCTTATAGAACCTTCTGTTGGAAGAAAAGTCCATATCGTTTCCCATGACAAAAACAGAATTTGATCTGACTTTATCTCTTCTCTCATGGAGTGATTTCATTGAGAAGAGATTTTGCAGGGCACTGGTCCAACCCCCTGCTCAAAGCAGGACTGGCTTCAAAATCTGACAAGGTTGTTCAGTGCCTTCCCCAGGTGAGTTTGGAAAATCTCCAAGGCTAAAGATCACACCACCTCCCACTGTGATTTTTCGCCTTGTTTCTTGGTGGGCTTCTCCTGGCTGCAGCCTGCAACCCTGAACCCTTGTCCTTGCACTGTGTGCCCAGTTTGGCTCTGTGCTTTCTAGCTGCCCCTCTCCATGGCAGACCACACATACCGGGCACATCTGTGAGGAGCGTGCTCCACCAGACAGCTGGGGCAGGGACTCAGACGTGGCACTGCAGCTGAGCTGTGCCACCACATGAGTATTAAACACCAGGGAGCTCCAGGACTGGGAAGTTTGCCTACCTGCATCCAGGCATCTGATCTGCCCCTAAACACTGCAGTAAACCCGGATTGTTATGCTGGTACACCACACAACGCTTTCCCAGCTTTCCCAGCCCTGGGAACACTCCTGAGAGGATGCACAAAGGAGAGGCTGGAACACTTAAAAACAGGAAAAAAGCAACACAGTCTGGACTGGCCCTCAGAAAAGCCACGGTGAGCTTTGATGGGCAGGAGCTGCCAGGCAGAGCATTGGGACTAGCAGCTAGGATTGCTTTATGCTGCTGAGATCTTTCTCCAGGAAGGGAGAGACAGTTTTGTGCTAGCTTCTTAAATAAACTGGGCACCTCTCCAAGTCTCCTGCTGTCATTTTAGGTCAACAGGATAACAACAACTGTGAAATAAATTAAGTCTCATCAAGATGTTCACTTCTGACTGAACAGTCTTTTTAAAGGTTTCCTTAATGACGACAAAGCTCACTTCCAATTGATGAGGCTGCTGTCCGAATAGACAGAGACAATAATGATTCTACAGGAAGGAACTTGTGCATCTGTTAATGGTTAATGCAAAGGGATGGGGAAAAAATGTTCTAGGTCTCTCATGCAATCAGGTGCTGCACAAGCCCATGTCCGAAACCAGTGTGTCAGTGGTGACTGATGCCAGGGAACTGACCTTTCTGGGGACATGGGCTCTTGTTTTTCTCTCCAAAGTCAAATTCCTGTATAAAACTATAAAACCCAGTGCAGGACTCCATTCAATCTGCAGGAAGCCTGAAGGATGTGAGTGCATTGTTTTCTCCCTGTGATAAATAAAAATCAAGGTTTAGGGACTCAAATAGGATCTCCCCCCAGCCCAGGGCAAGGATGCTGCAGGGCCTCCCAGGGAGGGAAGCAGGTGATGTAGTGATGCAGGGGAAAAAACAGACGGGGAAAAATAACACTTCAGACATCAACCTCCCTCCATTTCTAAGCTGAGACATTTCAAGAGAGGTTTGAAGTCCTGTGCCAGAAGGGGTGGATGAGAGGAAGCAAACATTACAGCATTGGCAAAGAGCACCAAGAAGCAGGTGTGTAATTTCCGTAGGTAGCTGAATGGTGCCTGTGGGAATTCAGGCTCCCTGAAGAACCAGGGGAGCATAAGCCTGCAAGGATTAAGGTATTATAAAGCTCACCAGGGGTCATGAATGGGGTGATTGCCAAGAATGAGCAAAGAGGAAATTGCACTTGCATGTAACATAACGAGGAGCACTAGGAAAGTCATGAGCCGTGCCACAACAGAACAAGAGGTTTTGTTGACTGTCAAGTTGGAGAGTAAACGTGCGATCTGAAGTGAGGTATGCCTTCTAAAAAATCTCACTTAGAGGAAAGTGTTATTTAAAGTGTTACGTAGTAGATGAGGGAAGAAGAAAGTAGCTAAATGTATCTTTCCTTACTCTTATATCAGAAGAACAAAACCCACCAGAATAGCAAGTTGTTCACTTAGTGCACTGGAGGGAGCTGCCTGTAAGCCCCCACAATCGAGGCATAAGAAGCATAACGAATGTGGCATCTGGTGATGAAGCACTGTGGTCATTCTCAGATATTCACAGCCACCGCCACCTGGGTGAAACCTCAACACACTGATGCTGTAAGAGGGAATTTGGTGGGGGCTGAAGTCAGTGCAGTTCTCGCCTAGCAATTACTTTGCTATATTCCACTCAGAAAAATTTCTAGGTCTGCCTAAAAAAAATCACCTAATATGATTGCACCTGCCCCTCCTTTTTGGATTAAAATATATTAAAAAAAAAAAAAACAACCAAAAAATTCCTGTGTTATCACTTCTGCCAACTTTGTTTCCCAAACTGCAGGGTGGTAAGGCATGAATATGTCCTACAGCCTTAGTTGGAGCCCTCATTTCAAGTCACTTTGTATGTGCAAGTCTACAGCCATAAAACATTGGTTTTGATTCAACAAAACACCCTTTTGCATGTGCAGAACTCTCACAGAGTCTCAGTAGATAAGGGTGCAAATGAAAAGCTAAATAAGAAGACAGGGTCTCCAAAAGGCAAAGTTTATGGTTATCTGCACAAGTTTCACCAAAACACTACAGATCTGTGTATGCTCCAAGCCCTTCCTTGGGTGACTTGTAGTGACAGCTTTCCAAAAAAACAGGCAACATTTCTCAAAAAACCAGAACACCAGATGGTAACTGAGAGCAGGAACACAGGGAAAGGGGAATGACAGGGAAAGTTGGCACTGTTAGCAGATAGAGTTTACCTCCACAACCTTAAAAATGCTCTTACAGGTATTTTTAGCAGGAAATTACCCAGTCTTGTCTTTACTCAAAGTAATACATGCACAAGATACGTTCATCATCCAGGATGAAGTCAGTGCTTGCAGAAGGCAAGTCAGAACAGAGAGGGGTCAAGCTCAGGGTAAATCAGGTGGTATAACCAGGTCATTCCAGATCATGCCTGTTCAGGACACTGCCCTGGAGTGGAGGTCAGATTAGTCCTACACAAGCACACCAATATTTACCATCCAGGAGCATCACTGGAAGTGTCTTTGAGACCAGCAGGTCATGGCACATTTCAAAGCAGAAGAGGTTTCCATATTGCCTTCCTCTCCTCACCAGAAACCTCAGCCAAGCCACCCCAGTCAGTAGGGAGGCTGAGTCTGGAGGAGGTGCTTCAGCTCAGGATTAAGAGGCAGAAGTGAGAATTGTGGCATGACTGCCTCTGCTCCCTGTTTTCTCCATAGGCTGCCTCCTCCCACATCCAACACCTTTAGATTCCTGATTTACTCTTTTAGCCCCTCGCTCCAGGGCAACACTTTGGAGCTGGCTTGCTCTCTGAGAAGTTGGATGGTTTCCTGGCAAGCCCTGGAGTGGAAGTGAAAGCCAGGCAGGCAGCACAGCTTCACTTCTTACCCTCCACAGCCTTACCTCAAGGAACTGGTTCTCTTTAGTACAATGCCTGTCAAATGTGAGCTGGTGATGCTTCTCTCTGTGTGATCCTTGTTTGCTTGCAGTGAGGCAGCAGCTGAGCTGCTTTACACACTGCCTTGGACCTTTCCTTTTTCTTTCTCTAAGCAAGGATACAGTTGAACCACAGCATCTGATTTTATATCAGTGACAGGCCAAGCAACAGCTGAGCCCCAAAGACAAGCACATAGAAGGGGGAACAAATTGTGTGAGTCAGACTAAAAGCTTCATAAATATTGACTGGTTTTAACAGTCCCCTAAGGAACAGAGAATCTCATTTTATAACTACATCTCCCTCCCCATTATGCACTCCCTCCTCTGAGGAAGCTGCAAAGGGAGTTAGTCTCCTGGCTTATGAGCATAATATTTTAATTCTTCTCTGCAGTCAAGTTGCTCTGGCTGGGACTTTGCACCACACATCAGTAGAATATCTGAGCACCTTCCAGTGGTGCTTTAAATAACATTCTGGAGTGGGCTTTGTTCTCTCAAGTTGGCCCTAGTACAGAAGTGACTTGCTTAGAGGAGAAATCAGACATTAAATGTGTAAGGGATGAAGGCTGAAGAGCACAGGATGCATTTCAGTACCTTCTCTGATTCCTATCAGATAAGGACAACTGGAGACACAGAGGAGCAGACAGATGCAACAGGAACATAGACAAAAGAGACAAATGGTAATAAGTCTGCAGTGGTGATACAGGCAAGAAAGGCAGACACCACGGGAGAAAGAAAGGACTTGGCTACAGAAGATGAAAACAGTCTGTTGTGCAAGTGAATAGACAGAGGGGATGGAGATGTGGTGGGACGGGGGGAGCACTAAGCCACTGCCCAGGATGGCGAGCAGGATGACTCCTGTCTTTCTGACATTGTGTACAAAGCCCACTTCAGCCCTGCCATGAGGGAAACTCTCTTTTCTTGCCTGCTAAATGCTCACCAGCTTCTCCCTGATTTGTTGGCACTGTCAAGCCCCCATTCTGTCTTTCCCTCTACAAGGCATGTCCACTCCCCATTTCCAAATTTCTTTGTTTTTCCTCACCCTCATCTTATCCTTAAGATCATTCTAGGCAAGAAAACAGTGATACATGAATCTCTCCGTATGTACCACGCAGAGTGAAGTCCTGTCTCTACCAGCTGAAACTACCCACTTGCAGCCAAAGTTCCACACTAGGTGCAGAGGTTTTGGGACAGTTCATATGGGCTTGCTTAAGTACCTTAAGTAAAGGCACTTCCCTGACAGGTCTTCCCTCAGCAGGTTGTTTGCTTCGGGATGAAACAAGCTGTGGTTGAGTGGAGACCATAGGACCATGACAGTCTACGGATGCTGATGATGTTCAGCTGAAATACATGATGCATGTGATGTTTTACGTGTTCTCAGGAAGCTCTGAAAAAGAGAGAATATTTTTTTCTTTCTCTAAACTCCAAATGTACGGCATACATAGTGGTCTGGAAACCTGCCACTCCAAGCTGGCTCTGGAAAGTAGCCCTTTCATGTTCTTCTGCTTTCAGCAGCTCAACACTGCCTCCTGCATCAAGTCACTCAAACCCCCACTGACTTGCACCTGTCTGAGGCTTGCTGTGAAACAGCAGGGGTTACTGCTTTGGAATTAAACTTAGGTTAGTTATTTGGAGACTGCAGTCCCACCTTCATTAGAGCTAATGGCAAAGCCCAAAGCAACTTCAGAGAAACTGTGATTTTATATAACATACCTGAAAATCTTATTCGCTGCAAGATCTACCAATCCACCTGGCAGGGAAGAGGAGTCTATGCACAGAGAGAAGCTGAACGTTTTGAGGAAGATGATGTCAGAGAGCAGCAAGGGCCAGCTGTTCCCTAAGGAGCAGGGAGCCAAGTGCAGTGATGCTGACAGCAGGGACCCATCCTGAGAGAGGCAAGCAGGGCAGGAGCAGAGACTGCAGCCAGGTTCAGTCAAGAGTCCCGGTGCTCAGGGAAGTCCATGATGATGAGGCAGACACTGGGTCAAGGTGGAAATCAATACACTGGTCAGAATCAGGCCTGATGACAGCAGTCAGGGACAAACAAAGCTCGGTGAGCACCAGAGAGGTCCACAGAGATGGGACATATCTGTAGTCAAGCAGGGAAGTCCACTGGTGTGGGTCCAGATCAATAGGGACCATGGACAGGCAGACATGGCTGAGCTCCAGACCAGCATTCCTCCAGCATAGATCTAGGAAAAACTGGTGACCAGGCTGAGATAAAATGGGTCTACTGAGCTGATAGGCAGAGAGGGTGGTGAGGCCCCACCTGAGCATGCTCAGGACCATTAACATCCTCCAGGCACTGACACTCTTATTCATCTCTGTCACACTCAGAGCTGGTGCAGCTGGATTTGGTGGCACCTGCTTTGACCAAGTCTTCTCTGTTCCTGTCCTCTGCGTTGGTTGGGTTTGTTGACCCTTGTCAATTTTCTGTTTTGGTTGTGTTGGGTTACCTGAAGTCTGCATAGCTTTGTGAAAAGAGAAACTCCTACATGAAGGGACAGACTGGGACCATGGCAGGTAGAGATGGCACTCACATCTTCATGTTCTTGTTTTCCTTGAAGTCCAGACACGAGTGGTCAGTGGATGATTATCAATGACATTATCAGTTATCAGACATTATCAATGAGTGAAGTAATAGAAAGAATATGGAGACTTTGTTGTATTCCTATGGAGAATAAAATACATAAGAACAATAAAATGTAATATTATTTCCAGCACCTGGACTAATGGGGTAAAACCAAAGGAATTTTCCAGGTGGGAGCCTTAGAGAAGCCCAACACCGCAAATCAATTACCTCCTAACTTCAAAAAATAAAAAAACTCCACTAGTGCCTGGCAGCAACTGCCAGGCATCTGTCCACAAACCCATCCCCTGAAAGCATCCACTCCTCACAGCATCCAGTCATCTTCCTTCTCATATGTAAATGCAGCGTGGCAGTTCCCCACCTTCACCGGAGCCATCACTTGAAAGGTCTGGCACAGTCTGTTCATGAGTTGCTTTGGGGGCTGAACAGTTGCAATGATCCGGAACTGAAGTTTCTCCACAGTGAAAGAGGAAATCCCAGGAATAGCTCAACTTCCTGAAAGAGCCTGCCAATAGCCCATGAGATCTTGTAGCCAAAGGTAGGGAAAAACAGTCAGAGATCTGTGGATTTTGCATAAACCTAGATGAGATAGAGGAACCGACCTTCTGCACCCAGGCAAATTTGATCTCACAGCAGACCTCAAGGCAGACTGAGATTTAGCCATTCACCGTTAAATTAAAATGGACTTCACCTTCCCTTAAGGATGTAGTTTTAAGTCAGAGCTGCTTCTGTCCACACTGGACTCCCGTGCAAAGTGGTGCTCATCAAGTTATGGACTCTGCTTCATGGGGGCTGCTCCCCTCTGAACAGTTTGAAAGTGGCACCTTAGGGAGACAGAGGTGGCTGGAAAAGTGTGTCATAGGTGTCCTTCAGTCCAAAGAGAACTTTGTGAAGAAGGCGAGCACTTCAGACAGCTGTTCACTAGTTCACAAGTCTGAGGGAAACTACAAGTTTGGTTAATTTGTACATATTATATCTCCAGGGAAAATTTTGGAATATTTTCTCAGTAGAAAACTCTTCATTAATGGAAGCATCACAGTCATTTTTATAGGCATATCCCGCAAAAAATCTGAGCCTCTCCCCCTCCATTTTTGTTAATAATTCATCAAATAATAAAATATTACAAGGGTTATTAAAAGGCTAGTCATTCAATAACTCTCCAAGGCACAAGTAGTAGGGAGAGCTGGGGATGAGAAGCCAAAAGCCCAAACATGGAAATGATACTGTCCTTCAGTTGAGATGAAGTGCAGGTACCATCAGATGGAGCTATCTTGGGTAATCTGGCATGACGTGGTGTCAAAAAAGCACACGCAGTGAGTCACCAGGAGTGTACGTACAAATCAGAGCTTGCCCTGATCCTCTCCCCCATCCCATCGCGGGGGGAGTGAGCTGGCAGCTCTGTGGTTCTTCGTTCCTGGCTGGGCTTAAACCACGACAAGTACAGATGATTCAGTTCTGCAGGAAGAGGAGAAGTGAAGAACAAAGCCTAGCACTGTCACTATTACAGTATTTCCCTTGGTAAGGTTGTTGTGAAAAAGTTGTAGCAGGTCTCTGATCAATAGCGATGGAATAGGCAACAAATGGATGTCACACCCAAATGTAGTCATGGCCTGAGAAGACATGGAGTATATGCAATGTGTCTCAGTACTTTGCTCTAAAATTACAAAACAAGGCTGTGTAGCCAGAACCAGCGTCTGACCTTCCACTTCTTTTTTTTCCCCAAGAAAAAAACTGAAGACTCTTGCCCATCCTTGACGTATTCCATATCTACTGCCAAATCTGCACTCCCCCACTCAGACATAATCCCAAAATAGGGTGTGATGCCTTTCCCGTTGACAAAGCCATAAGTCACAGTGAGCAAGACACACTCAACATTCTCCAATCCGTTAAATGAAAAGAGCTCTCCCCCTCTGTTTCCCACCGCTTCAGCACTCATTATATCTCACATTAATTAATATAGGCACTAGGAAGTGAGATGATAAATTACAAAACCCCATTAACCTGATTCTGTCCAAACTGGTAAAATATGGCAGCTTGTACATTAGACAAATCTTCCTTGCTAATGTGGGAGTCCTCATGCCTGAACTCTGTTAAAGCAGCAGCCCTGAAAAAGTATTTTTAATGTATGTATGTACGGAATGTATATCAACGTGCATGAACAGTGCACGCCTGTGGGAACATCAGAATTCATTAGATCAGTCTGATATGAGATATATTGAACAGGTTCCATCTGACATATGTTACTGGGTTGTTCTGTCCACTCCCAACAGAGTGAATCATATTGACAGGTTGAATTATATCTCAAGAGATATTTTTCTCCCCTCCTCCAAAGGCCATTTGCAATCACGGCACATCCACTGCCTCTTAAAAGTGAGCTCATCTGGCACTGGTTGCATTGAAGTCCTCCACCGTGCCTGAAGGAAGGATGCTTTTGGGTGCTGGGAACGTGGAGAAGATGTGGTCTGCCCAGCTGTGTTTGGGAGTCTTAACCATCCTGACCATGGCTCTGTGTGTCCCATCCACGCATGGAGACCCTTTTTTACTCCAAGGTAAGCTGGAATACAGGCTACATGATGCAGGTAGGTGGTTATCTTTCTGCTTTGCTGCTTGCCATGGCCAATGCAACTTTCACTTCTCTGGGAAAGGAAACAAAACGAACCTCGAGCTGTACTGAACAGTCTGTTAACATGGGTGCTAGCGAGAGGCTTGTTCACATTATCATGAGCTAAAGCTGTCCTTCTGCTCTGCAGCTGGCTGTATGATACGTTCTGCTAATCAGTGAAAATATCAGATCTGGTGAAATCTGGTAAGGGTAGCTCATTCTCTCCCATAAGAAAATTTAAAAAAAAACCCCACTAAAATATCAGAGAGTAGCAATTCCAGTATGTACCATATGAGATTTGACAGCTCATAAATGTCAGTAGTATGGTGATGCTGAACTTTTTTTTCTTCACAGAACTTCTTTTCATATGTACTTAACCCATAATTTAAATTAATCTTAACTTGAATTTATACTGCAGGGAAATGTCAATCATTAGTGCTCTTTCTTAAGGAGACTTGGCAGTGGAAAAAAACCAGAGCCGCTAAGTATAGGCTTGAAAATAACACTGCTTTTCAAATTGTTTTTCCTCTTATATCACCTATTTATTTTTGTAATTACACCCAAAACATTCCCCAGGCCACTCTATGTAAATCCTGCTTCTGTTTAGCTTTTACTCGAGTGTTTATAGTGTTGGGGTTTTTTTCCCTGTAGCAAATCCCCCAAAAAACTAAAAGTAGCTATTTTAAAATTGTAACTGTCCTTCATACTTAGGAATGAGGTTTATGGCACTCCATGCTAACTGCAGGTCGCTCTGCTTGCTCCCCCGGGGTCTATTTCCAGAGATCACAATCAGGACTAGTGGCTTCAGCCGCAGTGTGAGGCAGGGTTGAGTCTGGCCAAATACTTGGAGCATCCCTTTGGCCAGCATCCCTCAGCTTCTGCAGATTTATGTGACGTTAGCTAATGGAGCTGATTCCCACATACTCTTGAGCATCCTTCAGGCTCGTCTGGTGCAATGTTTTGTTTCATGTGTATTGAGAATAATTGCATTCATCCCCTCAGAGGGGCTGATGGCCATATGAGACTGCATTGAGCAGAAGTCCTAAAGATCCTGGAAGAAGAAGAAAAAATCCTGTCTGTAAAATTTCTTAGTATTTTCCATGGAATTCTGTAGGCACCTTCTAGGGATTTGTAGGGTCTGGCTGTGGGGCAGGGCTGTTCAGACCAAAGACTTTTTTGAATGGCCACTCTCCCTATAAAGTGTGGCTCCTGTTCTGCCATTCTCAAATATTAGTGCAACATTCTAGTCTCAGATGACTCTGGAAATCTGTTGAGCAGAGCTGGGAGGGTCTCAGAGCCTTCAGAGCACTGATCAGTCCCCTGCGTCTGTTGGTTTCTGCTGAACCCTTGACCTTCACAACCATTCATTTGAGGGCATAGCCACAACCACTGAAGTAAAACCACTGAGAAAGTGCCCTAAACGGGCCTCTTAGAGAGGTCCAAATTGCTTTAGGACAGCAGCTTGGGGTGGTTTTTCCTGGAAAAACTCTGCATGGTCTTGCTTTAAGTTCCTCCACACTTGAACTCTGCTCAGGAAGAACCCTTCAGTACTGCTGGCAATCAGACAGAGCAGCCCCAAGGCAGAGCGAGGACAAGAAAGGGCTGTGGGGCTGCAGGGCTTTTCAGCTGTGGTACCCACACCTCAGCCCTCGTGAGGAGGGACTTCCCACCTCTGTCAGCCCTGGGAAGGTGCATGGAGTGAGCAGGGGAACACCTGCAGATTTGAGAAAAGAGGATGTTGTGGGCTCCTGTCTGGCTTTGCAGAGGCACCCGCTCCACCCGCCTTGCAGAAGAGCTCGGGACTGTGTAAATCAAGGTGATGTGTCCAGCTCTCTGCAGCCAGTCGTGCTGATGAGGCTGCAGTGGAACTGGCCAGCAGCCCAGGGCTGGCAGGGAGGGCTCCCCACCCCACACCCTTCCACTGCGCAGCCCTCGCTGCTCGGACATTTTGTTCCTTTTCCACCGAGCTCCTTCCACCCTGATGAGTGCTGACAGGAGACATTTTCCTTCCACTTCTTAGCCTTCTTAATTTGATTAAGAGATTAATTGCATCAATTGATTAATCGATTCTTAATTTGATGAGATTGAGAAAGATATGTTTTATGTGCTGCAGAGAACCGAGTGCTTCCAGAGAGAGAAGACACAAATCACGAGGACACATTGCTGACTCTGCTTCTCAATAAGAAATTCTCATGGCGGAGGCCAGAAAATATTGGTAGGTGAAGGGGAGGGGAGATCTCTGCTTCTTGAATGTGTGTTTGCATGAATGCAAGAAACCTGCTGCTCAGGTTCTTCAGAAATACCGACTGCTCAGAAAGTGGAAGCAGCACCCGGTATGGTGCCTACATGTGATTGATGTCAGATGCTCTCCATCATGGGGCTTCTGGACCTCCTTTGCAATGCAAAGTAAAGCTGCCAAAACCCATGTACCCTAGATCCCCAGACACTCAACATTTTGCTGGGAACATGAGTGTGTACATAAGTAAAAACAAGAAAAGTTTCTGCTGAGTCCCTGTGCCCCTGCTGCCCCTAAGATGTTGTGTGCACTGCCTGGGGCATGGACCAGCTTTGGGAGTCACCCCTCTACCCACATCCCATACAGCCCAGCGTGCTTTTGAGAGACAGCTCAATGTCTTTGAGATGTGCTGAAGCCAGCAGCATCCTGTGACCATTTGGAGAAGGGGTTTTCACCAAGATTTTCCAGAGAGAGTGCGGGTGAGATCCCTTGGGGTCAGGCGTAGTTTGGGACGAGGGCAGGGGGAGCTCCTGCCTGGGCCTAAGCCAGCTGGAAGAGGTTGAGACAACTGGCTTTTCCCACACAGCCACCAAAGATGGGCCAGGGGGAGGCTCTTCCTGTCTGTGCTCTGTGAACAGACACCAAATTTAAAAGCCACCCGCCTGTGGCTAAACTCAGACCTGCTGAAGAGAAACTTAGGCTTTCCCTGACACGAGGCACAGCGATCACAAGCACCAAATGGATTACAGAGGTCAGCTATTCCCACGGCCACTGCAGCCAGGGAGGGTTTGGGCTGGATGTGGTGGTCTCGGAGCAGGAAGATGCCCTTCCCTGTGAAACAGCTGAGAGGGGGGCCCAGCAAAAATGTTATGAAAATCCATTTATCAAACTCACTCAGTGCTCTTCCCCAGACCCTTGTTAATGCAGCAAGGCAGTGGTTAAACAAGCCTGGGACAAATAAATAAACATAAATAAATCAAGCCCTTATACTAACAAAGGCATTCTTCTTGCAAAGGGGATGCATTCAAGAAATAACATTTTTATGATAAGTTTATGGATTATTGCTCTTATTACTCCTAGAGGAAAGGCTGCATTTTATGCCAGACAATTGAATATAATGAATCTCTGAGCAGAGCACAGACAGAGGATTTACAGCAGGCAGTTTCTCAAAGCTTCACCCATAAATTAACTTCCTTCTCCCTGTCTGAGTTAATCCGTTCCAAATTTCAACCGCTGTTTATTTTCTATTCATAGCAGTCATTGGCCAAACTTACAGTTTGCAAAAAATGAAGCCAAAACAGGCATTTGAAACCTGAAAGAGGTAAAAATGTTAATAATAATAATAATAATAATAATAATAATTTTAAAGTGACACTTTTGACTTATAGATATGCCAGGGTTGTCTGTCTCTACCTTATGGGTATGTAAAGACATACTTAGGAGGAATCTACCTGAGGTCATTGCTGATAGTGCCAGGAGCAGAGCCCCCACCTCCTGACTCCATCCCTATCCCCATCCTCATCTCATCTCTCAAACTGAATCCTCATGTAATGGATTTGATCAGGAATTGCTGCTTTTACTGTTGGACGAATGTCAGAAAATATTCAGGATTTTTCAACAGAACTGTCTCTTTCTTGAAAGAGAAACCAAGAGGGCAGTCAGCTTTTACTTGGCACCCTTCTGCTCAGTTTCAAATGTTCAAAAAAAAAAAAAAAGCCCAAGTCTGGCAATGTGTCTATGTGCTGAAGTCTTATGTGAAATCTGAAATCAAGGGGAATTGTGTCTTAAATCCCCCTGATGATCCAGACCAATGCCTGCTGCCACGTTAGGAACAGAGAAAAGAGGCAGCTCCAGGGCTGTTTTTGGCTTGCTTGTGGGGCCCAGCAAAAACATTCTTTAGCTCTTTCCTGGCTCTTCTGCTTATTTTAGTGCATTTTTTCCCAAACTAGCAGTTAAACCCAGCTGATCACTCTGCACTCCTCTCTCAGGAGAACTACTGTAGCCAGTCACTCAGCTTTGACTGAGCTTACCTGTCTTATTAAAAAATTAACTGGTTTTGACATCAGTTTGAGTCTGGAATAAGGTACCTCTGTCCTCAAGAGCGGTGAGACTGAAATTCCCCACCCCTGCAGCTTTCCCTATTGCTACTCCAGACTCTTTTCAGTTCAGCTGGATGTTTTAGATCCTGTTCCTAGGCACCTAACTCTCCCCCACTCCTGTGCAGGATATCTCAGGCCAGTTCATTCATCCACGTGCATAGTTTTTTGACAGTAATACAGAACTGATTAGCCTTGAGAACTCTAAGTCTGATCTATGAGGCTGGGCCCCATGCTCACGACAGGTCCTCGTGCTCCCCTAACATTTTGAAGTGTGGAATTTGTGCACTTACTGCTATGTGACTTTTCCTGTTGTTTTACTCTGCCAGCCTGGATCTTTGCTGACTTATAAATCAGTAAGTTATGCTAGGCTAAATTTATGACTTCTGACTTCTGCCTGCATGGGTAGTGTGAGGATAAACGAGTGTTAAAGGAAGCAATGGGATTTCATATAAAAGCCAGTGACAGAAAAGCCAGCATTAGAGATTTGCAGTTAGCAGGACAAAAATTAAAAATCAGCAAAGAGTTTCACCTGAATTGGTATCACACAGTAAGTGACCTCATTGGGCCAATTCCCCCATGGCCTGGTGAGCAGTAAAGAAGCCTCCCTCATAATGGAGAATTAGGATAAAGTCCCATAGGATTCAGCAGAGCGAACCTGCTTTTGTGTCCATTTCTGCTGTCATTCATTTGAAGATCACTAACAGGAGTTAAATGATAGCTAGGTCTTTGCTTGTCAACCCCTGGAGAGGGCAAAAGGAAAAAAGGGTTTTTTAATTTGAGCTTCAGGAAGCAATGCAGATGCTGATGTTACTCTCTCCCCTCTTGCAGACTGGGAGCTGGCAAAGAAATTTGAAGAGCTTGAAGAGGTGAGAAGAGCAAATGCAGAGACACGTAGAAGCATGCTGTTGCATGAGTAGTTAAACAATTGTGTAAGCTGCCTTTATGCCCCATCCTTCCATCTTTGCATCCTCCTACCCTTCCCCCTGCTGCTATAATGTAAGCATGAATCGAGAAAAGAGCAAAACAGAACCTGGGCTACACAGCTGCACAAGCTGGAAAAGGTAAAAAGAGGACAGGGCTATAGACTGGTGCAATAAAAGATGAGCAGCTCCTGCCTCTGTCACCAGTGAAAGGCCAATGAAGGCCAAGCCAGGAAAGAATTGAGCACCAAAGGAAATCTCCATAGGAGAAAATGGAGTGGGAGGAGGAGGTCATGCTGCCTTCCTAGGCACTGTATGAGCTGGCTGCATTAGGTAAAGGGTTGAAGCTGGAGGGAAAGCCGCTGCCTACCTAAACCAGAATTTTTTCTGGACTCTTTGCTAGTAAGAGTGGCCCTGCCAAGGTCAGAGCCCTGCTGGGCTGATCAGAGCACACACATACAGATAGCGTCCCCATCCTACACCCGCTGCCCAGGAGCAGGGAAAGGTCTGCAGCAACCTTGGCATGGCTCCCACTGTGCCCCAAACCCTGTGAGCAGTGGAAGCACTTTTTCCCCTTTTCAGGCCAGGTTCAGCTGTTCCAGCTGTTTGCATGAATGCTGGAGGTCCTGCTGGGTTCCACATGGCACTTTTCACTTCACACTGAAAAATCCCAGTGCATCGTGCCAGACAGGAGGCTGCCAGGTCCTACACCTTGCTCCAGTGCTGAGGGACATTAAGCTCTGGCTTTCTGGGAGCAGCTCTGATGTTCCCAGTGTACAAGAAAGGAGTAGCTACAGATGAGGAAATGCAGTGGACTGTCCACATTATCACCAAGAGAAGGCAGCCAGAACTGTGAGGGAGAGAGTGCAGGGACAGCCCAGGGCAATGGAGAAGCGATGCCCTCTGCTGCTGTGCCTGGATGCCAGGAGACCTCCTGCCCCAGCACTGTCTTGACTCTTGGTGCTGCAATATCCTTCTCAACAGCCTTCTTTCCACAGGGACTTACACCTGGGGTGGAGGGAAAGAGCAGGGAGTGCCCACACCATTGCCACCAAACCAGCAGCTTAATGAAGGAGGGCATGAGGAGCTATGAGTGCTCCAAAGGCAGATCCTCCAGGAATGGTCCTGCTCCAGGGAAGACCCTATCCTTCCCAGTGATGCTGTCAGCCAGTCCGTGTAGCTCCTTTGCCCTGCACTTGCCAGCACTCTGTGGAGCTCCTCATGATGGGGCATTTGTTTACTGCTGTGTTTCTGTTTAAACAGCTGGAGAAGTTGAAGGATCAGCTCTCAACTGAGGACGGGCCAGAGGTGGCCTATGCTTTGGAAAGTCTCTCAGCAACCCAGCCCAAAAAACGCGGTAGGTTTTGAATTTGAGCCTTGCAGCCATCCTGTCCACTCTCGTTTCCAGGGCTCCCTTTGTGCAACAAAGACAGCCACAGTAAACATGCCCCAAATATGCTGAAAAACAGCTGGTTGGCAGCTTTTTGAGCAGTCGTGGCCCTCTCTTATGGCTGACTGGTTTAGCAGCTGGTGAGAAGGATTGTGTCCCCAGCCCTGTCTGCTGTCGAGGTAGATACACCAGGTCTGCACACCCAGGACCTCACAGAGGCAGGCAGTGTCACACCCTGCTTTTCACAGAGGAACATGGGGTTATGTGAGCCATGAGGGCCTGCCCTCTCCCTGGAGGGGAGGAATTCTGTATGAACGTGTCCCCACCGTGCACCCTCACTTTGCTCTGGCCTCAAAGCGACTGCGGGAGGCATAATGAGGCATGTGGACTGCAGGCATTCCCCTCTGCCAAGGTCAGTGCCTCCCCACAGAGAAAAAAGGAGCTCTTGTCTGCTGCTGAGAAACAGCTAAAAAGGATGTGGAAATCAACCAAGAATGCAGGGAACTCAGATCTGGTATGTCCCCCAGCTGGTCTCCAAGCTTTGTCCAGTCTGTATCCAGTGGCTCAGGAGGACATTGCGCCAGTGCTCCTGTGAAGCTGCCCCTGACAAGCACATGGACAATGCTGCTCATGCTGGCTTTCAATGGATTCCTCCACAAAGCAGGAGCAGCTGTGAACCAGAAGTCACTGATGACAGATCTGGCCTAAAAACAAAAAAGCTGGTTCTGCCCTCAGCCCACATGCTCTGTGCACGTGGAAGCTGACAACTGCCAGACAGCCAAGAGAAAATCCCTTTGTGCAAGGCTTGCTTAAGTGCTTAGGTGATCCTTAGGCAATATGCAATTTATAAGCACCCCTGGAGGCTGTCATTAATTTGGCTAATGTAATTCATGCCCCCACCAGGCTGGAAGGTTTAATGTAGCTAAAACTACTTCCCTTTGCCAGGTTTAAATCACATTCTGACTGAATCCGAAATGAAAGCAGGGAATCTTTGTCTTCATCTAAAGTCCTTCCAGTCTGGGAGGAGCTCATGTCTCAGCATGAGCGTTGCTGATTCAGTAGGAGTTTTCTTCCAAGATTCTGGTCTCAATAACCAGGTAGAAATCTCTTCTCATACTTGGTAACAGGAAACACACATGGGATTCATGCTGGTTGTGATAAGCTACTTTTTCCAACACCAAAATATACATCCTTCCCTAATTTAGTCTTCTTAGAAGATTCTACACAGATCAGTGTTGTTTCGAGGATGGTTGGTAGCAGAGTGGTAGTGACTGTGTTTTAAAACTAGTAAGAACTAGATCCAATCTCTCCAAGTCAGTATCCTGCTCTTCCAGTCAGTCACAGGTGAAAACCCCTGCACACACCTCTGAAGCAGCAAAACTGCTGACTAGTAAACAGGAAAGAAAAAGCTCACATTGCTGAAGTAGAACAAAAGGATCCCTTTTAAATCAAGCAGCATGAAGACGACTTTTAGACCCCATGTTTACACTATGAGTAGCTAAAAGAAACGCCTTCTAAAAGTGTTATATGAACTCAAAGCTGGTTATTGAGATGTGTCCTGAAAGCTGGCTTCATGCCCCAGCTCTCTCAAGATATGGATCTTTTGAAGCCTTCTCCAGGGCTAGAGTGGGAAGCTGGAAATAGTCCTTTGTATGCTGACATGGTCCCTTTCATATCCCTTCACAGCCTGCTTTTGGAAGTACTGCATCTGAAGGCTTGTCAGGACTGGAGGATGAAGACGAGCCCTTCCCCAAACTGCCTTGCTGGGTATTAACGTGTTGAAAGTTTGTTCTGTTCTCTCATCGTGCTGCTGATTCGGATGCCATCCTCCATGACTGCACCACAACCAAGTCTAACAGGGACCGTGACAGGAGCTGGCAGCTCACTGCCACTCTCTACTGTTCCTTCCTTCCAGGTTTAACCTGCCATGGTCTTCTACTCAGAAGATGCTTCCCAACTTTCTGTGCTGTCCTGTGTGTGCCATTCAGGCTGCTGCCACTGTACACTCTCCCCCTTCTCACCAGGTCCCCTGAGGCACCAAACACTAACTCAGCTTCCCTGGGCTTGGGGCTCTGCCCACACCTGCAGACGTTGTTCTCAGTGGTGTCTGGGTTTCCTGTGGCCTCCTGAGCAGGTCTGTGCTGCCGTGGTGGCCGCTGTAGGGACAGGAAGGCAGGCTGGGTGTGATGTGAAGGGCTCAGGGCTGCCTGCCTCAGCTTGCTGAGCCAGAGCTACTCCTCGCCGTGTCACAGAGTGTGCACGGGGGAGGGCAGGCAGAGAGCTCTGGATCCTTTGGATACCATTCCAATAAAGATTTTCTGTTGCACAGAAGCATGTGTTGTTTGCTTTCTCAGCCCCTGCAGGGGCCCGAAGCGCAGCACGTTTCCCTTGATGTCGGCTCTTGTTACCTTAATGGTTCATGTGGAGTTCACAATGGAGAAAAGGCTCCCATTAAACACCTAGGGTTTTAATGTGCCTGAGAAACAGACCCTTCCTTTTGGCCAGGATCAGGAATGAGAGCTGTGTCTTTTTCATAGATGTGTATGGGATACTGTCCTTATTGGACTGGACCAGCCCCACTGGTTTCTACCTACTCACCCCAAAGAGATGTTTTGAGCAGAGATTTTTGGTTCATCTGGCTGGTCAATGCAGGTGCTAGCTGGCCTTTTCTACTGCAGAATTATATCTGGCCCTGTCCAAAAGGAAAAGATCACAATCCATCAGTGATTCCTACATATATTCATCTCAAGTCACATTACTCACATTTATTTGCAAAAACAAAGGACCTCATTCCCAAAAATGTAAATTCAAAATAAACCCCGATGTTAACTTTGAGGTTTCCAACAGCATAAATGAGAGCCAGATCTGGTGGCCACTGTGAATGTGTGGATGATTTTGACTAGCACTGAACTTTCTCTCCAGCTCTGTTGAGCCATGTGATCTAACTGTAGCTTGCATATTACATATTCTTCCAAATGTTACCTCTCCCAAAACTGTAATTGCCATCCTACACTCATTGCCTTGGGCTCTGGCAAGAAGCACACACTTACCACAGCAGTACCTTGCATGTACTTCATTACAGGAAACCTATTCATCCTGTTGCAGGCCAAAGCCAGCATCTAGGGAATAAAGCCAGCTTGCTCGATTGTATCAGTGAAGTCTAATGACATGCAAAACACAGTTTCCTGTTACCATTAGTTGTTTGTTATTTCCTTGGTGGTGATTCAGAACACATTTCCCATTTTCTGTTGCTCTTGTGTGAGTGAAAAGGTACACGGGAGCACGCTTTCACATAGCCTCACATTGGCACCAAATCCAGGAAAAATTTATACCTGATGCACAAGAATAGTCTCTTTCTTTAAGAGTTTGATGCTCCAGCTGAAAGAGAGGTGTGTTCCAAGAGTTGTGCTGAGCGCCTCAAGCTGGTGTTGAGCTCAGATGATTTCAGCTTGCAGGAAATCCCAGTGCGAGGAAAGGCCAGAGCAGCAGGCTCCATCTGTCACCTGTTTGCTGTAGCCATGCCTTCCTGACCCGGTGTGACAACTCATCAGCAAGTCAGGAAAAGGAATACAGCGTCTGCGGATATTTAACAGCTTGCTCTGACCCTAGACAGGAATTCCCTGGAGTGTCATGCATCACACTGCTTAGCAGTGATTTTGTGCTACATCCTATCAGTGCAGTTATTTAAGTGCCTGTGGTAGTCAAATTACCCCCTATTTCCTGACAGGCACTCTCTGCTGCTGTATTAGCTGCTTCTGCTGCAGAGATCAGCATGTATTGAATGCAATTTATGAACTAATTAGGAGCAGAGGTGGTGGTGTTCCCCTCAGGCTTGCCCTCTATGTGACACTGTGGGGGTCCTGTCCTTTCTCCTAAACACACAGAACAGAAACCCTTCTCCTCCACAGAGTGGCTGCTCAAACCTTACCCGTGCTTGGGCAGTCACTCTTGCTAAAGTTGATGACCCACAGGCAATAATTAAAGGGATTTCCCTGAGACATTCTAGTAGACCATGTGGATTTATTAGAAGAAAATCCTCACAGGCATCTGAATGGATTTGCTAATCCAGGCAGCACAGGGAAGTCTAGTGTGCAGCGGGTGCTGCAGTACATCCTCGTTTCACGTTTGCTGATCTCCACGCTGTGCACAATGGCTGGAGCCATCCAATATTGTCTACAAAAACAAATTGTGGTGTTCAGCCTTTCAGACACCATCATATTTGAAACAGCACCTGCCAATTTATAGATTTTACAGAGTGCTTCTTGAGCCACAGGAAATCTTGGTGTGCTCAGTGATGGATGAGGCAGAGGAACGGAAAGACTGTTGCTTTCTCCCAGGTAACCCACACAGCGAGGTTGGAGCAGGACTGAAGCTTCCAGCTCCCAGTTCTACCAACACCACCACAGACCCCTCTGTCCTGCTTTGCTTTCACATTTCCCTTCAGACGAAGGGCATTTCTGCACACAACTTTCAGCCTTTAAAACCCCTCTTTTTTTGGAAGACCAGGCTAATACCTGCCAAATGTTAAATATTTCTATGATCCAGTTGTGCCTTTGCATAGCTGCTATGTTAGCAGCAGATTCCTCTGATCTCAGTCTCCCAAAATATGTCATGCACCGACTCTGTCCATGGTTCTTTTGCCTGGCAGCTGTTTGAGTGGTCAGGTCCTTCCATAATCTGCCCATGCCCTGTGCATATGGCTGCCCTGCAAGCAGATTATCTGCAGCCTGTCTGGATGAGCTCAGTGCAAGAAGATAAATGTTCCCTAAACCGCAGGGCAGGCTTGGGATGGATGATGGCAGAGGACTGTGTTTGCAGGCTTGCCTCTAGCATGGACTGAAAATCTTGTCTTGAGTCAGTCAGTCTACATGCACCCACTCAATTCAGTTCTCAGACCCTTCACCTGGAGGCTTAAAGGCAGAAAATTAGCAGTGGGACCAGGAGAAAAGCAGGAAGCAAAACCACAAGATCATCACATATGGACTTACAGGCCTTCCTTTTTTCTCTGACTTTCAAGAGCTTGGTCTGGAAAGCATCTGCAGTGCTTCACCTCACACGCAAGCACTGACAGCTCACCCACCAAAGGGGAATGATCTCCTAACTCAGCTGGAGTGCTCTGGCAGATGGCAAAGATAGGGACACCTCTTGATGTGAGTCACTGGTTTGTGCAGCTGCTCTCAGCAGCATCAGCCTATATTAGACACATCAAGAAAAGTGAAATTTCTTGCAAATTTTCAGTGCCTGGGCCAGTCTTGGTCTCTGGGCAGGGCTGTAGGCAAGGAGGAAAATGGGAAAGGCCCCTGTTATGTCTGAGCACATGAATTAGATGTTACCTGCCCTTCTGAGCAGGAGCCTCACCTCCCACCATGGCTGAACCAGGAAAGTTGTCCCAAAGCCCCGACACTCACAATAGCTGTTAAGTCTCATTGATTTCCCAACTACTTTGTTTTGTTTTGTTTTGTAGCTGGCCCTATTTTCCCCCATTTTGCTAGCTGATGGCCAGGTGTTTTGTGGCTCATACAAGATCAGGAAATTAACACTTAATTCCCATCTCCAGCATTACTCTCTGCCTAACACAGGGTGTTTGGCAAGAATAAGGGGTTTTTTCCTTAATCCTGCATAATCCCTTTCTCAATGGATCTTCTTTTGCAATGCTAAGGATAATTTATACCCAAGAATAGCAATCCAAGGAATTTAGCTGACATGGACCAAAGTCCAAGAAGGAGAGAGTATGTGAGGTTTAGAAAACATCAGCTAGGAATCTGAGCATTGAGATGTCAGCAGACAGCTCTTCTCAGCTGTATTTTATAATCTGGAAAGAAGTGAAAAGGAGGAAAAAGGATTTAAGATAACCTGTTTTACTCTGAAATGAAGTGGAGAGGACATGTTTACATTTTGCCAGAGTGAGAAATACTTGAACTTTTAGAGTTGGATTCTGACCATGCCCTGTGCATACACCAAGAGGCTAAAACAAGGCAAATGATGCAGATGGCCTTGGAAGCAGATGACTTCATATTTGGATGCTATCCTATGTTATGCATAGGGAGAACTGAAATGTATTCACCAGCTAGAAGTCTCACCACATTTCAGGATCTGCCATATGATGAAAACATGTCTAAATATGGTGTAGAGATAAGAGAGAGACTACTCAAAACATCAGGACAAATACTAAGGTCTTGTCACTGTTCTTATTCAGACTAACTCCCAGTGGAGGCAGAAAACATCTTCTTCCAAACAGATCAAATGCATTCTAGCTTTGTCCCATAACTGTTATATCCTCCTTTCATCTACCAAACAGCTCCCCTCCAGAAAGAAATGTGCAAAGCAAACGGTCTGCTTTTCATGGACTGCTGTTGGCATCTCTGGAAGTTTTATTTTCTATCCAAAAAATCTCAGTCCTTGCTAGGATAATAAACTTCTGCAAGTTTAACAGATAAATGCCATGCAATAAAAATATATACATATTCTCTGTTCCCTCCTATCAGACACTGTGCACAGCTGTGAGAGCATTCTGACCTGATGAACTGAATATGTTATTATTTGTAAATGCAACGTTTGTAAAATGCAACTTGAAACAGATTTTGGAGGAGGTCAATTCCTTGAGTGCTGCATCGTTAGGCACAGACAAGACATGCTGTGAGGCATCTTCCATATCTCTCATGTTTCCAATACAGCATCACTCATTCAGAATAGAAGCACCTGTAGGCAAAAAAAAAGCAGTCAATATTACATTTTCCAATGTCAGAAATGCAAGGCTTGGACAAACACACTGTAAGGTTAACTAGAGGAGATTAAAATGTTAGGAATACTTGTTTGCTTGTAGAGAGGTATTCAGTGGTAAATTAGGGCATTTCATGTTATAAGAAGCCATCATTCCCTAGCCACTTGTCCTGAGCCTGCTGGCATGACTGAGTACCTCCAGCAACAAGAACAGGTGAGTTCTCCAAGCCTGTCCACACCTGGAATACTCTGGCTTACCTGCAGGAACTGCTAACCCCTGGTGTTGCCGAGGTGGCTCACTCCAATCCGGTCCAGAGGAACTCCAAACCTTCTCTTAGGCAGCTCAAGCACTTTCCTGCACAAGGAAAAAGAGCAGAGACAGAGGGAAAAAATTGGGAAAAGACATCTATGAATAATCAAAATGTTACTACATGTTTGATTCCTCCATTCATGCCACTAACACCTCGTGTTCAGAGAGAACGGTGGTGCAGGAACAGCCAAATATGTGAGTGTTTAAAAATAAGATGCTGCACTTGTCTTACAAAAGGCTGCAGTTGCAGCTGTTTTACAGACTGACTGAGCTTGATCCACTATCCCTATTTTTATTTGGCAGCAAACTAACACCACAGGTTAACTGCTATTGATAAAAGAAAGGTGGTACAATGCATTTATAAAGGGGAATTGTTTCCTGCACAGTATCACATACTGCAGGTGACCCATTGCCTGGGTCTTTGAAAGCTCCAGGGCCAGATGGGGCTAAGATAAGCAAAGAAGTAGAAGGTATTGCACAATAATAGAGGGGACAAGTCAGAGAAACCTTAGCTGGATTTTCCTATAGGTTCTCTGATAACGTACTGTTCATCAAAATTGCATAGTAGCAGTCCTCTGATGAGATTGGAAAGGGGAAGGTTTTGGGGTTGGGTTTTTTTCTTCCTCTATGTGGTAAATTTCCTGACAATTCGATGAATAAGGGCATGAGGAACATGTGAAAGAATTTCTATGCAGAAGTGTTTTTGCAGTTCTTTTTATATAAAATAATAAGCTTTCCCATCTTAATTAAGCATTTTTTAAGCATTTTTTCCACCAGCAGAAGTTTTTGGTTTTTTAATTAATTGTGGAAATGGCAAGATTTCCCGCAGCTGAGAGTAACCTCAACTTTTGCCCTCAGAAATACTTGCCAGTGAAATGCAAGTCCAAGAGAAGCCCTGGAAGATTAATTTCTTATCGGTCCTTGTCGAGGAACATAAATAAAAATAAATTTGGTTCTGTAAGTTTTCAACTGCGAAGTAACAAGCGGGAGAGAATGCTGCGGTGCATTCAAGTCTAACTTTGTGCCAGCACTGTTAAGCTCCCTCACCCTGGGGCCCTGGGGCTGTGCACACCCCACCCAGAACTGTGCAGTCCTTGGTCTCATCTGAGCATCTCCTTCCCTCACACCTCTCGGGCATGGGCTGCAGTCCAGACGCATCAATCCAGCTTCCACAGCCCCCGTGACTCCTTTCTAGCTGCCTTTCAGATGAGGTCAGAGAATGGGAATTGGTGGGGTGTCCCGTGTGAGGGGAGCACCACATCAGTCACTCTAGAGTGGTGACAGAACATCACAAAGGAAGGGGAGCCGGCCCCTTCCCCAGGCACCAACTCAGCCAGCACTGCTGCACCGAGCCCTGGGGAAGGCAAAGGGGAAGAAAGGCAGGATGCCCAGCCTGTTGCCTCAAGAGCAGCCCCGTTTTCCCCTCAAGTGGAGGCACAAAGGGGGCAGGCGGGACACTTGGGCTGTCAGAGCCATCCTGAGCCCGCCTGGAGAAAAGCGGAATTAACTCCCCGGACTGGAGCTGGATGGCGGGGCTGGGGCGGGGCGGTGTTTCTGCCCCATGGGCTGTAAGGGGATCACTCTCTGCGGTCAGAGGAGGGCACGGTGCAGCGGCGCCGTGAGGGAGCAGCGCAGCCCAGCCCAGCGTCCCCTCTCGCGGCCGCCCTCCGCACCGCAGTGCCCCCGCGCCGCCGCTCACGGGGGACAAAGGGACTTTTCTGCTTAAAACAGCCTTGTCTAAGATTCCCGGAGTTTCTTTCTGTCTGTCTGCTTGTGGATCTTTCTACCTCTCCTGCCTTCCTGCACGCTTTTCTCGTGCTTTTCAAAGTGTTACAAACCGATGTTGATGCCAGGTCAGGATCTGGGCTCCCCTGTAATCGGTGCGTGTCAGAACAAGCTGTAAGTGAGCTCACATTCGATCTGCTCTTTTGCAAAAGCTTCTGCTTTGTGCCAGGCACTGCACTCACTGCGTTGATTCAGGGGGCTCATTCTATGTATCAGCTTTCAGAAATTAATTTCCTCGTCTCTAAAGGCGACTGGCTCAGCTCGTACAGGAATGAGCTGTTATCTGCCGGCTGAACGACTGTGGCAGGGTGCTCAGTCCTCTGTTTTACTCGTCTAAGTGCAGCGGCCTCTGCCTGTTTCTATCGAAAGGTACTTTCCTATCAAAAGCCTTATTACTCTTTCATAGCATCCATCTGATCTGCGCTCCATGCTGATGGTGGTATCAGACTATCACTGCAGTAATCAAGGCAGCTCCGGTGGTTCTAAGAAATGGCTCAACCCCAAACTTAAAAGCTAAATAGCTCCCCCGAAGTGATAACCCCAATGCAGAACTGCAAACTGTGCTGATGCTGCTGGGAAAGGGGGAATTTTGTGCAGAGTGTCACTCATTTTCATGAGCTCATTATTCAGAGACAAGCTGTTTTTCACCACAATTTCCCTTTTTTTGTTAGTTTGGTTTTTGTTGTTTTGGGGTTTTTGTTTGTTTCTTTGTTAGTTGTTCCCTTGTACTGCACATAGAATGAAAGATTTCCATCAAAAAGACATGAGAAAAATTTGGAATACCATGTACATTTGCAAAAAAACATAGCTTCAAAAACGACCTCTCATTTCTTTGCCTGGAAAGGGAAAGCATACGAAAAAGCAAATGAAGAGTGAGCTGATTTTGATATCTTGAAGAGGCGGACAGAACAGAATAATTCTACTTAAGGTTTTAAGAATTTTGTATTTTATCACTTTTGGCTGCAGCCAAACAGTCCTAGGGGCAGACTGGGTGGATAAGTGGAAAAACAACAAGAAAATATTGCAAAACTTTGTTTGAAAAAAGTACTTGTATTATTGACTGGCTCTTGTGAATACTTTCCATTTCCAGATTAAGCTTTAAGCATGTTATTAAATACTTTGTGGCATTAGGGATTCCATCCAAGAGAAGACAGTTACCAGAAGAGCACAACAAGACAGGGGAGCGCTCTCAGATACAGGGAACGGCCCCTACAGCTTTGCCCCGAACTCACTGTCTCTCCCCAGCCACATGGAGCATCATTCACTGCTTAGCCCTGTTACAAACAATTTTATCTTCAAACACGTGCTGTGAAGCTATTGCTGTATTGATTAAACCCTGACTTATCCAGAGCTGATGGAGGTCTTGAAGCTCATTCTACTGTCTGCCTGCCCATTTTCACGATGTGTCCTTCATCTTTCTGTTCAAAACGTGCACACCATCACACCTTCTTTCCATCCCAGTCTCAGGGGCACCCAGCCCTGCCCATTTGCTTTGAAGCCCAGGCACATTTTTTGCTTTAAATAAGCAAAACTTATCAGAAATGCAGTTTGAAACTGAATATTAGTTCACACCAGTGGAAAGAAGTGTCCTGGAAAATCACGTAGACTTGAATGCTGTCTGGTAGCTGTGAAGCACCGCAGGGATAAATGAACTAGTGCATGTATTATACCTCACAGCTGAAGGGTGACACACCTTTGAATGGTTTCTGATCAGAGGCACCTCACACCTGACCATCAAGCCTGCTGGGGGCTAAAGGTAACCAATCAGTGTCCAGAACACCTACCAACAGCCTTCCTCCAACTTTCTCCCTGGCAGGAGCATTTAAGAGTTTACCTCTGTTTGCCTTTGGCATCCACAGAGCTTGATGAAATTCTGTCAATTGGAGAGCCAAATCCTGGGAAGCTTCTTTTCTTCTTGGTCTCGGTCACCTCATTCTCCAGAGACTCCAAGTCATCAAGAAGGAAGAGTCTGGCCGCCAGGTTGGTGGCTGACTTCTCCTCACTGGCAATGGGATGTGCTCCCACACCCAGAGCAGCAGAAGGCTCCAGAGGCTGCAAAAGAAAGCAGTAAAATTTCAGTCTGCTGGCTGCTCGAGTCCCAGAAAAAAAACATTTCAACCAGTGTCATAGCAGCAGTCCTGTAAATACAGAACTACCAGGACACTGAAATTGGGACAATGTTTTAAAACAAAGTTCCTTCTCTGAAATGTGGCCTTTTTACATCCACAGGATTTTGCTGCCAAAGTCTGGATTTTTTTTTTTTAATAGAACTGAACTTGCTTTCATTATTATTGTGAGAAATATTAAAATTTGTTACTTCACAAAGCCTATTTCTGCAGGCCATCCCACTATCTCTATCTATATACTAAGTGATTAGTATCATTTAGAGCATGAGCTGAGTAATTTAACCCTTCTGAAAAATGCAACCACCAATGCCCAATCCAGTATCCATGCTGATAGTTTTCAGGAAACCGATTTTTGTTTTTTAAAGGAACATTAATAAACAGTAGTGAAAATTTCTACAGAAGTTTTCATCCATATCTGACAAATTAATTAATTGTTAAGTAAAAAATGTTCCAAAATAAACTTGCTTAGTACTAACATTCAAAGAAATTATGCAGTAACACTGCATGGGGAGGAGGAAAAGAAAGAACACTGTTGAATTGACACAACAGTTTGAACCTTAATTACAACACTAGGCTTAACAACATTTCAAAACCAAACTTTGCTATGAAAATAGCGGAGAATATTGGAGTCTGCTGAGAAAGAAATGAAACAAATCAAACTGAAATAGTTGTTTTGCATATAACAGAAAAATAGAGGGCAGCTAGTCTACAAAAGCAAGCCCAAGTCATTGTCTCTTTGAATGAAATGTGCCTTCTTGCTCCACTTGATTTTCACAGAATTCGACAGAAACACTACAGCTTACAGCATGGAGCAGGTTTTATTCTATCTTTGGAAGCACACTGCTATCTTTGTTATTCATGTGTGGTGGGTTTAGTACATGTGTGAAGGAAGGCATCACATGGGTGATGCAATATCCTTGTCTACCCCAGTTGTGGTGGGGATGTTTCCCATACTGATGGGAGGGATAAACAGTGATGGAGTGTATAAAACTGTCACCTTTACATGAGGAGAAGCACAGGACCACAATGACCACACCAGTGGTGTAGCACTGTTGATACTTTTGTAAAGGATCTCACGTTGTCCTCTGACTCTGTTTTTTGTGAGCCTCAAGTACACAGAACAGTCCTTTCTGTTCTCCTACAGGGTTATAAAACTTTCATAGAGGTTTGCAACCAAATGATGCCTTTAAAAAAAGACTGAA
Organism: Ifrita kowaldi; assembly: GCA_013398055.1. NCBI lineage: Eukaryota > Metazoa > Chordata > Aves > Passeriformes > Cinclosomatidae > Ifrita > Ifrita kowaldi. Next base: position 536,666 of record VZRS01007162.1, read on the forward strand.
CTCTTCCTTCTGGTTAGTGGGGATAAATTTCTACAGGAACACTTGAAACTAGAAGGGCAAAAATAGCCCCTGCTTTTGAATACCTTGCAATCCCACTGACATTGTCTTCAAAAGATATAATGGAATTATAAGAAGTAAAGTGACAGCTAAAATGATGATCAGAAGTAGAAAACAGTTTTCCTCTGGTGAACCACTGAACAAAGTACAACTTCACAGATACTCAGAGATGAGAGTGGGTGTAGGTGGTATAGTGGAGGGTTTGCAAACTTAGGAACAGCAATGAAATGAATAAAAACTAGAAATCTTTTCCTCAAGAGAACGAGTTTCCCAGTCCACCCAGTGAAGTCACCAGATGGTGGATTTAAAATAAATATAAGGAGTTACTTTTTAAATACAGCACACAGATGAAGGGGAATGCGTTGCCAAAGGATGTCATGGATACTGAGTTTTTAAACTGGTTCAAAGGAAAATTATGGCCCATCAGCAGCTAAAACACGCCCTGGTCCAGTGCAAGTCTCTAGATGTAGAAGTCTGCAAAGACATTCTGTTCTTACATTCTTTTCACAAAAATCTATCCCTGATAGAGGCAGGATACCAGGTCTCTGTGGCACCAGAACAGCAGCTACTGCAGCACTTTTCTATAATCAGGTCATGCTTATGTGAAGACAGAGAGCAAGCTAGAAGGATCCATCAGTGTTCTTCAGTAGCCATCTAATGTTTAAGTTGATCTTGAAACCTATGTAAAAACCCTAGGGCCAAACAGTGCTACTTTGAGTAAACTTTTAGATACCTGATTTTTTTTTTTTTTTTTTATGGCATGAAACCATTACATAAATACCTTCCTGCCAAATCTGCCTTATGTCAAGATGACATAAAAATAGGGAATGCAGTAGAAGTATTTTCAGGTGCAACCCCTACATGTCATTCTGGGTGAAATATGAGACAACTCTCCCATTTCATCTTTCCTTTGCAAGCTTAGGCGAGTGACTTTGCTCCTTTCCCTTCCTGGTCTACTCTGTCTCCTTTAATTTGTAACTTCCAGGCAGGGGATCTTCTCTCAGGGATCTCCTTATGACTTCTGAAAGCTGCAGCTTTCTCATGCTATTATTTGTCTTTAAGGAGAAGAATTAAACTTCCCCTTCAGTGCTAGAGGAGTTTGCTTTCCCCCCTGCCACCACCTCCTTCCCTTCTTCAGGAGGGTCTCTATCAACTGGACCATGTTCTAACACACAGGAAATCCCCTGGTGTTTCAGGAGAGGCTGTGAGAATTTAGGCAAGACCTCATTCAGTCTGTCCCCCCAGAGCCATGCAATTTGCACCTCTGTCTTCTTGAGGCTCCTCCTCGGCCCTTACAGACTCAGTACTGATCCTTCACCTTCCAGCAGTGTTTGGGTACTCCAGTGTCTTCCTCACTCTGTGGCTAAAAACACCCAAGAAAGAACAGTTATATGACAACCACCAGAAACCTTCACCTACCTCCGGAGCTGCCTCTGCAAGGAGCCCAGAGCTGGAGTTCCACCACAGCAGGGCAATCACAAGGGCCAAATGCACCACCACGAGCTGGAGCTGCAGCATCTGAAAGGAGAACAATCTGTTAATGACTCCACAGCTGCATCCCTGAGGAATCTCGCTCCGCAGGTCTTGAAGAAGTAAAAACAAAGGGAGAGAGTCTCCCCATGGGTATTAACAAGTTTTGTCTGATAGTCACTGCATAAAACTCAGCAACCAGATAATGCCAGCTGAATGCTTTTCACCTTCTCATGCAGAATCAGCTCCCTCCTGTGCTCCCATATATAGCCCTGCCAATCTTTTGATTCCTTTCTGCACGGTGGTGCAATTCTTGCAGCAGCAGCAGTAAGGAATGCAAACTTGCCTTAAAACCAGAGGAACTGAATGCTCACTTGTAAGCAGGGAGACTTTGGCTTGCAGCCAAAGGCTGACCCTGACCTCCTCACATGCTGGAGAGGTGCTTAAATCTGTGACAGAAGCCATTTGCCCCTCCAGTAGCATTTTGAAGGCAAGGCTGCGTTTTGCTAGTTCTCAACATGATCTAGTGGGAGCCACAACTTCCAATGGGATCCTGCAATGAAATTATTCACACACTTGGGAAAAGCTTGCATGGGGATGTGTTGCTCAGACTGGTGGTGGTCTGACCGTGTGTCACAGCTGCAGAACTGCAGAAGCCTACCAAGCCTTTAAATAATGCAGGGAGGTTTGGGCGCCTGGGGATGGGGAAGGTGCTTGCTGCAGGGGTTCCAGCTGGCCATGGGTTTAGCCTACATTGTTTAAGCCCTTGTTTGGATCTAGATCTTTAAACCTGATGTGCCTCCATACCCCCAGCTGGGAATGTTTCAGATGATGTTAATGGGAGCTAGGCTGGGGCTTTCTGCCAAAGGCATCTGCTAATTTGCTGATTCCTCTGTCTCCAGGTCCTGCCCCAGAGTATAATTCAAGTCGGATTCTGCCATTCTTTACTGACTCTCCACTTGGCAAAAGCAGAAACACAAAGAGTGTATGAATATATATATACATACATTATTATTATTACTATTGTCTGTAAGGGATGGGTAGTTAGGAAGAGAGTTGCTGGTTACTCTGTAGGGGTGGGGCAGTCTTAGCTCACTGGAACCAAAGGACAAAGTCAATGCACTAAGCCAGGTGGTACCACTGTCTCTCTGTCCAACAGCCACAGCCATTGCTTGACATAAACACAGGGGTCTGTCTGGGTGTTTTCAGAGCTGTAACCCTCTACAATGTATATTTTTGTATGTGGGTGTGCATTGAAATTTGAAGTAGCAGTCTACTACCTTCACAGGTAACCACATCCTGATTATTTGGATACAGAGATGTAAAAATAAATGGCAAGGTTAAAAACATATGTTTATTATGGTTAAAGATCTGTGCTGGTATTCATTCAACCCAAAGACTAAAGAGCTAAAATTAGCAACTGGTACACTAATGAAAATAAACACTAAGGCACCTGCAACACTAAAGACATTTGATTAACTGGTCAGAACTCGATGCCAGTGAAATTAGAAGCGGAGGAAATTGTAAGGACTTAAAGCTTGGCTCTACTTCCCAAAGAAATAAGCAGCTAGAGGTGGTGTCACTGACTGAAAAGGGAGCAAAACTCAAGTCCAGCAAGACCCTGTTGTACTGATTTTCATGCAGCAGTGGGACCAAGGCAGGAGAAAGAGGCAGGATTATTGCAGTGGAACAGTTCAGCTTTAGAAAAGCATTTTCAAAAGTAATGATGCAGTGAGCACAATGTAAACACAATTAAAATAACACTTTCTTCTGCTGGTCTGGGACTTAGTTTCACCACCTTCACCCATATCATAGACCTTAGTTGTTGAAAGCAGTTATTGGTATTTCTCCTTGAGCTCATTTGTTGCAGTTGGCGAAGCAGAGCCCTCTGGCCAAAAAGGGCCTTTCCCAGCCATGCACTGGCTATTGCTTCACCCCACCCATATCTTACCTTGACACATTCCAAGAGAGACTTTAAGAGAGGCTGGACAGTATTTGTTACTGAAGGAGAATAAGCAAAGCTCTGACAAGCTTTTCAAAAAGCACATTTACTGTATGTATTGAAATTCCATCCTTCCAGAAAATTCTTCACCACCAACTTCACAGAGCTAGGTCAAGGGATTGGTGTATAATTCCATGTCTTTAGTATCTCAGGGTCTGGTGTTATCTGACATAAAATATGGTTTACCCTTCTCTAAATTTAATTGCAAGTCTGAAATTCAGACATATTTATGTGTCTTAGTGATACTTCAGCTTGAAATGTGTCAAAACTAAAATTCCTCATATAATTAGGTATCTTTGTTGCAGGTCCAATTAAAATAAAATTAAAGATAAAAGAAAGAACAGTATTCTACCTTATCAAAGCAGGATAAACATACAAAACTTTTACTTAGGAATCTGTGCAGAGCCATTTTCCAAGAAAAGATCACAAAAAAGCAAAACGCTTTACCAAACAGAAACTGTTAAGCCTCCAACATCAAACCAAAGGACTGAAAAGATGTTTTTCTTTTAAAGAAAAAAACAAAACCCAAAATGACATCCTGAAGATAAGTGGGCTGAACAAACACCAGACAGAATGCAATTCATCACCCAGCTCCAAACCCATTGCCTGTCAAAAATGGTAACAGCCATCATTGTTCTTACCCATTTGAACTGCGATATTTCACATTACTGCGGAGATTACTCTGCAAGCATAAATCACAAGGGCCTTATTTTTCTTACTGGCCTGTTAGCAAGAGAACCGAGGCAAGACATCAGGCCTTGCACTGCAATCCTTCACTGCAGCTGCCAGCCTGTATTGATGGCTGTGCTCTGCCTGCTGCTGCGACACCAGCACGGGACATGCCCGAGTCACCTGCAAACGAGGACCTTGCTCTCACAGTGAGCACCTCATGGCTGAGCCCAGAAGCCCCTGAGGTGCTGTCCTGGATGCTCCCAAAATGACCTGGTGCAGAGCCAAGGCTTGGCTGCCCCATAGGCACTGGGAAGCTCCTGGCAGTGCCTCTTTGGGCTCCAGTGCTCCTCTTGTAACACTGGGATAGCACTGGGAAGCCTTCATGTCCTGTTAGCCAGGAAGACCTCTGGGACTGTGCAGATTCCAGCCAGATGGGGGAAATCAGGGCTGTGTCTGCAAGCCACTTACTGAGCTGTTGTGTTGCTGCTCCAGCACCACAAAATAAAATATTAACTGCTGCTACCTATCTTAATCCAATTGATTGATCAAATTGAGCCCTTGCATTGGCCTTGCTATGCCTGCACTGCACACCAGACGGGAATATACCTTGGCCAAAAAAATGATGATGGATGATAATCTTACCAAAAAAAACCCCAACTCATAAATGGCTTGTGTGAAGTTCTAAGAAAAAGTCTGCTCCTGTTGAAACAGATTTGCCTTACTTTCAAAAGCTGTAAAGGGTGTCCTCTGATCATATCACCACAAAGCAAAAAATACTGCCCCTATCACCAGTCCTAGAGACTTCAGAACTGCTGAAGGACCCTGTGTATCTCAGGTGCAATTTTGTAGTTATGTAAATGTTGAGGAAAAGGGAGGAAAATTGAAACAAATCCCACCTTCAGAAAAAAAAGCAGAGCTCAAAAATAGGTTAGAGGGGTGTTTTTGTTCTTGTCCCTCAGATGAGATATGGAACATTTCTCACATACTGCTTTCTAAAAGATACTGAAGCCAGACATTGAAGCATAGGACCTTTTTGACAAAATGAAATGTAAGCTGCCAGTGTCAGGCCCTATATGTTATTAATAACGTGTTTTCTGGAGTAGGTGTAGATTTTTAAACAATGCCATGTATTTTTCTATACATGACACAGACACTGACAACTTCTACAATATAAATTTCCCTCTATTTTCAGTTTCCTGTGTAGATAGAGGCAGGTAGGTTTCATCTGGTGGAACCAGAGACAACTTAAAATTCATAAACTTATGCAAGAGGTGTATGATTAGTTATTTTGAGATAACTAGGTATTTTTGTGTCCCAAGCAGAACTTTTTGTCAGACAGTATTTCAAGGCCAAGCATGTTCCACTTCCTGAAAATTAAGTTCCTTCAAGGTTTCTCAGGGCAGTCAAGATTAGTCACTGATTTCCAAAGTCTTCATTTCAATAATTGCATTCCCTGTAACCTGATTTCCAGTGTTTGGTCCTGACGTTCTCATACCACCACGTCAGTCACCTTTGCCTGTTTGGCAGCTGTGCTTTGGCTCAGAAGATGCTCGAGCACACAGCAGTTCCTACCATTTGTACTCAGATAAAACAGACTCAGTCATGGTTTAGTGGCTGCAGGGCTTGGCTGGACCCTGCCCACACAGGACACAACGTCTGTGGGAGCAGCACCCGCATCATGCCAAGAAAGGGTGGAAAGGTGACCCTCTGGTTCCCATGAGGAGTTCAAGAAGTGCATAAATGAACACAGCCCTGCCAGGGCACCTCTGCTGAACAGACACAAGCGTGATTCAGCAACGAATTAACTGACAAAGGTGGGCAAGAACTTGTGAAAAACCAGCCAGTCACGGTTCTTATCTATTCCTTAGAAAACAGGGCATGAAACCAAATGGTCATACAGGACAAATGAGGACACTTTTCTTTAGAATGGGCAGGAAGGACACAGGCTGGACGTCTTGCAAAGCTGGCTACAATTTTACACTATTACACTGTGCAATAAATCCATTTTTAGCAACAGATTTCAGAAATTAAGAACCCCAAACTCACATATATACCATAAAAGTAGGAGACCATGAAGCAGGAGACAAACAGAAGTGATGAAGCCCATCTAGAAGCTGAGGGGATATTAAAAAGAAGGATGCTATGAAGTGTAAGAAAATATCTCTTAGTGGGAAAAACCTATTTGCACCTTTCCTCAAAAGATAATTGAGTGAGCTGCAGTATTCCTGGTATGTACAATGGAAAACAAAACATTATTAGACTATTCTTTATTGTCAACAAACTCTCAATCCTACACTATTTATATATGTACTGACTAAACAGGCCAACTTTTCTTAACATTTCTAACAACTTGACATTCAGCCTTCCTTCATCTTTAGCACAAGAGCCAAAAACTTTTCATTGTTAGAGTGCCATCTTCAGCATTTGAAGCAAAAATAAGAAACATTTCCATCAAGAAAAATCAAGAAACAGATTGTAGTTTTCTATATTAGAAAAATAATTTTCTTTCCTAACAGCATTGGAGTGATAAGTGCACACCAGGTATAAAGAGTATATTAGCAAAATAGGTTATCAATATAAAACCAGACAATTTAAAGTATAATAAAAATATCCCTCAAGATAAGCTTTTAAGAGACAAGAATGGCATTATAATTTCTTAACGAGATTCAAACACTGATACTGATTTACTGGATGAACACTCAAACATTCTGACCAAGGATATTACTTAAAGAAGAAAAGTCTTGGGGAAGATGCACTGCAAATGTAAATTAGAGAGTAACCTGTCTCTCTGAGTCAAGTAAGAAGAAAAGGAAAGCTGCAAGGGCTTGCAGTCTTGGTCAGGGTATAACAAGGGAGCTCTTACAACTGTTGTATGTTTTAATTTGCTATTTAAGAAGCCCAGAAAGGCACTTGTCATTCATTCAAAGAGTGAAAACAAAGTCCTAATCTGGTGAAATCAGATTGGCAGGTATTTATAAAAAAATGAAGAATGCCTGGTCCAGTCAGATATATTCTGCAGTTTTCCCGTCATTTACACCATAGATTTGCTTGGTTTGAGCTGGGGGTTTTGCCTGTCGTTCCTCATAATGTTCAAAGTATTTTACAGGAAAAGTAGGTTGAGCTGCATTTTGAATACAGGTGGGCAGAGACAGATAAATGCAATAATAAATTTCCTGAATGAAGCCGTGGGCAGAGGCACAAAATGTCCTCTCAGCCCCTCAGCTTTCAGCTCTGCACTCTCCATGAGAGGACAATCATTTCAAATTGAAAAACCAAGTAAGGAAAGCTAAGGGCATTGCATGCTAGTGCTTCAAAACTTAGTGGATTCTGAACTTTACTGTAGCCTCTGGACATCTAAACCAAACGTTATTTGCATGTATTTACTCGTACAACTTCAGTGTGGGAGGGAAAAAAAAACCCCAGTGAAATAGTTTTGAACTCAGAACGGAGAAATTACAATGACTATCACAGAATCAGAGTCTGCTTTCACTTACAGTGGGGCAGAGCTGAAGTAGTCAGATCACTGGATAATGAGTGATAATTATCAGTGTAGGAATGATTTTCCAGTTATACTGTTATTGCAGGAATGCAGCAGAATCTGGATCAACATTAGTCTGACAAGGGATACAATAAAACCCTTTTGCAGATCCATAAATTAAAGACTTTTCCTAAAACATTTATCTCCTGTTTTTCAATAAGTTAGATGCAGCAAACTTGTCTACTACATATGATATTCAGTAATGCAAAAGAATTGTTCTGTCATAGCTCTTCAGCCTATTTTAAGAAGTAATATGCATTTGACAGTAACTCACACAAAAGGAAAATCCATAACAATATAAACAGACAGCAGTTTACTGCAAAGGACTGCAAGAGCATAAAAGTAATTTGTCACTGTTGTAAAATGCACTGACACATTCTGTTTAAATATTGGCTGATTAACTGGAGGAAATAAGTTTCCACTGAATATTTGTAGTTCAGTTTTACTGCCAAAAATCCTAAGTGATAGGCACCTTATTATCTCAATCCCAAACTGGAAAAAGTAGTTGTGCTTTTCCCATCAGATCTGGGCATCTTTATACCTTGTGCATGTCTGTTAATACAAAAATAATTGAAGAAAACATTAAAAAGAGGAAAACACAGAAGGGAAGAAAGCTTTTGTAAAGAGAGCAGAAGACACAAAACATCCCCAACACATTCTGTCCTCTCTCCTCTTACCTTGCATTGGATGCAAACAATTCCAGCCTTAATGGTCCTGCTATGTTCTTCCTCCTAACTTACCCTTAATGTTCAGCTTTCTTTCAGAGTTTTTATAGTCTCTGGTGTAGGCTACAAACTCCAATCCCTGCCTTTGCTTTCTCTTACATCATTTCTAAAGATTTTCCACTGATCCTTGCCCTAAACCTTTCTCTGTCCTGCACTCTCACGCACATACTTGCCTCACATTTGTTATATTTATTGCTGTGATCAAAATGATTAGGTTAAAATTAAAGGTCTAAGGGTTTGTTCTGCTTTTCTTTTTCTTTTTTTTCATTTCACTTCAAGATTCAGACAGTCATGATAGTAGAAGGGTTTTCAGAAGCATCACCATTCCTCTAAACTCTCACTTTTGTAAACTGCAGTACAGAAATCTGATGTGCTGAGTTA
>VZRS01007162.1:545555-625018 GCA_013398055.1 Ifrita kowaldi
GTAGGGTGGGGATTTAAACTTTATTTCTTGAGGATATCAGAAGACCTGCATTAGCTTCAGAAAGAAATTAATGTGTTTTTAGTAGACCAACATCACTGTAAGATAAGGATTAGTGTGCTTTGTAAAGCAGGTAACAAGAACTTAAGTCTTTCAAATGTTTTGTTTCTGTTACTGAAATGTTAAATTATTGAATTGTAAAGCGTAAGCTGTGGAGATACTTATCTTTCCTAGGCAGTACCAGAAAACATCTTTCCCTGTTTGCCTCCCTAGAATAAGTGTATCTTCTTTTTTGCCTCTTTTTAAAGAGCTCAGGTTTTAATCAATTTGCAGAGCATTTGTAGACCTGTTTTGGAGTTTAAATCCTGATCGGTGCAGAGTCCTTGAGAGTTAATTCATAGCAATTTTATTCCCTAAATAGATAGGCACAGTACTTTCAAAGTAGTCTGACTTGCCAAAAGCTTTCCCTCCAAGCCATGGACAGTAAAAAGAAATTTGCAGTATGTGGGAAAAAATTGCCAACTGGGGAGCAAATGCTTTGATTTCATCATTTGTCTTGATCAGAGTGATTGGAGAAAAATAAGAGTTTATTCATATTGAGGCAAAGCAAGGACTTCTGCCCCATCCCTGGAGATGTTCCAGGCCAGGCTGGATGGGACTCTGAGCAACCTGGTCTAGGGGAAGGTGTCCCTACCCATGGCAGGGGGGGTGGCACCAGATGATATTTAAGGTCCCTTCCAACCCGAGGCATTCTGTGTTTCTACAGCATCTCTCAGTACAGGCAGATATGGGAATGTGGCCTAGAGCAGAGCTGCAGAAATACTCAAATGTGTTGGCCACATGAGCAGCCACACCAGTCAGGCAGGTTGAGACTCTTCTCCACTGCAGGGTGTAACAGAGCTGCAGAAGTCCAAATGGGCTCTGTGGGTACTAGAGGAGCAACAGAAACAAAAGAGCAGAGCCAAACAACACCAGGCTGCTGAACCACAGCTTAAAATGCTGCTGCGGGAAGAGAACTGGACTGTGGTTCATTTTACTGCATTTGGGTGGTGGTTTGCTGCTGGAAGTCCAAGGACACAGCAGTACTTGACTGATGTGTCTAAAACAAGCAAGTAGAATCTCAGGGAAGAAAAAAGAGAACCAAAATCTAACAACAGGGTATTACTGGTTTATGGGGTACCTCAGTTACATAAGACCACGAGGCGCTGCTGACCAGCTACTGCAGTTCCAGGCACTCAGTTTCTTCTTCCTTCTTCTGTTTGAAAGACACAAGGTGGCACTCACAGGCATTTACTCCTCTTGGGAGTTTTTACAGGTCCTATCTGAAGCTCTTCCAGCAGAATCTCTGCAGGACTCCATTCTGCCAGCACGTCTGGTGCTGATGTGGCTGGTAGGAGACCTGGGCTGTGACACTGTGAGTAAGCTGATGACAGAGAGCTGAGTGCTGGCAGCAAAGGTGTTTCAGTGTTTCACAACACAGGGGAAAGCCTGGGGAACAGCTGAGACTCAGACACCTAGAACTCAGCACCTCACAAGAGTGAAGGAGAGGGGGAAGGACTGCAGAAAAAGTAGAAGTGCAGCCCTGTTGTCACCTCCTTTGGCTCCAAGAGGATGTCTAAGACCTGGCATCAGAATTTTCTTTCATGCTCTCCACTGATTAGTGGTGCTATAGCAAAGCTCCAGCCACTTGTGTTCCACCTTTTGGACCTACTGAGAGGTTGAGGCTCTTCCTTTAAGAAAAGTTATTTTCTATTTCAAAATTTATCACTGTATCCTTCCTATGAAATCTAAAAGATTTCAGAAACGGTTGCTGATACACACAACTATCATCAGCTCTGACTGGGAGGTGCGCAGGCTCAGATCTGGGTAATTTGTCACCTTCATGGGCTTCTTCTGACCAGCACACATGTGGGTTTTGTCTCTGGGGGAAAATACCCCAACCAACAAACGAAGCAAGCAAATAAGCAAACCAACAAAACAAAACAAGAAATACTACTTATGAAAATGAGTAGTGTGTTAGAGTGTTAACATTTAATTTCCTGTTCTAAACTGACTTCAATGTAGTAAAACCTTTTTGACACCTTCTACTGAAGACTACCAAGCAAGCTGGGCAGACAATGAAAAAGGTGTATGGTGGTTACCCTGCTGGAAGAACATCTAAGGAACAGATATCCTCAACAACACTGTGGTTTAATTATACTTACAATATAATTAGGTTAGGGCAACCAAGAGTTTGGAAGGAGTCTTTATTGTCTTAACCATGAATGAATGAACAAATATAATGTGATTTTTCTCAACTATAAAGACAAGAAAAAGAAAATTGGAGGAGGTAAGGACACAAGACATGAAGCTCCTTTTGTTACCATCCAAGAGAGACAAACTTTCCTCCCTGCTGCCCTCATGGTCCCACCAGAATTTCTGTAAATCTTTCAACACTGGTTTGCAAATCAGTTGAGCTGGCTGAGTGTTTTCCTCAAGAAGACAAGTTCTGATTCAGAGAGCAGGAGTTAGCAGGGGTTCACTTGTGTAAATGTTGAGCAATCTTGCTCTTCAGCACCCTTGCCTGTGGAAACTACATTTGGGGCTGTCAGACCTTGTCTTTAAAGTCTTAGTAATGGCACATGAATGACACACCATGCTTGATAATTTCCCACTTTCAATCCTTCCCTTCTCCCACTAAAACATGCAGCAGTGCTGTCACATCCCTGTGGTCCAAGCCACAGGAGCCTCCTCCTTCTGTCACTAAGTTGTCCCATGGGAACTTCACCTTCCAGCCCCTTTAAAGTGTGTAACCCTTTCCAGCAACCACCGATTCCTCACACGACATCACACATCAGTCCCTCATAAACCAACGGGAACAGTGCAGGGTCCAGCAGGTGTTGTGGCCAAAGCAGCAGACCCATCCTCAGGAATTTTTGATTGATCTGGCATGGAGTAAAGGCTTGTGACTTGGGGCATTCTGATTTCTGGGATTATTCACATTTTCACTAAACAATGAGTGTGTCACCAGAAACAGCCCCGTTCTGGGTTTAGCATGCGAAATAAACATAACATTGACGTTAGCAAAAGTGGATATTTTTCAGGTTTGCAAGGTTTGCCCCAAAATTCTAAGAAATAATCCAAGTGGGTTTTTTTCTCTTCAAATTGAAAACTGTATTTTTTAAAATAATGAGCTGCTTTCCACAAGCTGGGTGCTCAGCTGATACTGATTCATATGTCTCTGAAATAAATACTGAGGTATTCCAAATTACAGTGACTTCAATTTATTTTTACTTCTTGAGACAATAAACTCTTCAGGTGAAACTGGCCCAATTCTGACACCACTCTGAAAGAAGAATAGCATTCCACCTGATTAATCAAAACACTGCAGTTTACAGCTACATTATTGGTACAGGGAGAACATCCAACATTACTTTCACTGCATTTACATTCATATCTTGTCTGGAGAATGGGAAACATTTTAAAACAACCACCCCAGATTTTCAGTCAATACAAAAGAGAGAATTTCAGAAACCAAGCTAATTCCTACCAATTTGCCTGTAGATACACAGAGCCAGAGAGCAATGACTCGCTCTAAGACAGACTATGGAAAAGACACCCTATATTAACAATGTGCATGAATGTTTTCCAATAGAAGGTACATTCTACCTTGGAAGGAAGAACTATGTTAAAATAGCTATTTTTAAATCTGCAAGCTATCAAAGTAGGTTTTGTTGTGTCACTTGTGTTTTAGATGAATTCTTGCAGCTAGATAGAGTTGGAGAAACAAAACCCACAAGGTGAAGGTAGAAAATAGCACTGAAGACAGTAACATTCTTCAGGGACGTTAGGCTTCCTACCAGTGGTTTCTATACATGTACTTTTAAAAAGTCCTTTGTGTTGGAATTATGTGCTTGTGATAGGTGCTGGGTCATGACATGTATGAATCCATAAAAAGCTCTCAGAAAACAAAGAAAAAGTCCCAAAAAGGACAGCTTCTTGAAAGGCAAGATTTTCCTTAGCAGGCATGCTCTGATGGGGAAGGTTGGAAATAAAAGATGTTTCATCTCTGGTGCCCATGCCACTGGCTCCCAGCCCAAGATGGACGTGAGGAGTGAAGACAGCCAAGAAAAGCAACAGGACCTTTTGTCCCAGCTATGGACACAGTGGTCCGTGAGCTAATGGACAGGGGGCAACAAAAACACACAGATGTCTCAGTGTACCAAGCAAATGGTAACAGTTCTGGGCCAGTGTCAGCCTGATCCTGACTCAACTGGCACCACAGAAATAAAAACAAGTAGATTGTGTTTCCATCCCCTCTAACTAGGCTCCTTGGAGTCAATGCTAAATATAAAGATAACAAACTGGGAACCAGCCCCATCTTTCTGTGCTAGGAGGGAAGAGTGTTGATGTTTTCACATTGCCTCCCTCGTCAAAGACCTGTGTGCTGACTTCCCTTGTTGTCACTGAAATAAGCTCTTTGTGGCCCACGAGCCCTGGTGCCACAGTTCACAAAGCACAGAACAGCAAAGTGTGCACCTTGGCTGCAGAGCACACACTGCAGCTCCAGAGCCAGGTGCAAGCGTGGCCAGGCAGCACAGCACCGAATGTGCAGCAGCAGCTCAAATTCAGATCTGCTCAAAGAAGAAAAAACGTGTCTGCCCTGAAACTCTGTCCTCACTCACACTTTATTTCAAACAACTTCTCATCATTTTCTTGCAGAACTGAGAAGTATGGTGGAGTTCCATTTACTGGCATCAGGAGAAGAGATACGGAAGAAGTAAAGAAAGCAACTAATCAGCAAAATTATGACAACAGTCTGGGGGGAAAAGAGGAAGGATAGAGATATTCTTCAGTCAGATGCAGAGGGGTGGAAGCTGGGCAGGGCCACATGTGGACCACTCACAGCATCACAGGATGCTGCAGGAAACCTCACGGCCAGTTTCTTACCTGACATGCAGGTAAAGGAAGATGAAATCATGTGAAAGCTGGGGCTGGGAAGCTGTTTCTCCATGGAGACAATTCCTGTACTAAATGATGTTAATAAGGAAGGTTCTGTCCCCTCATTCCTGGCAAGGCCATCCCTGGGATGGTGGCTTGCACAGCAGGACTGTGCTGTGCTGGAAGCCAAACAGAGCACACTGGTAGCGTAAACCCAGGAGTTCAGAGCAATTTGTGCTGGCTGATTTGATTTTTTCCCTGCTTTGCTCTGGTTTAAATGTGTTTATGGATTGGTTCCCTCAAGGGACACCACAAACCAATGCTGTTACAGAAATGAAGCTGTCTGCTATTTCTAAGAATTATCGATCTCACAACAGTTTGTAAATTCGTCCTAATCCTTGAGCCAAATTTTGGTACATTACTTGTCCACTTCAACTCTTCTATCACTTCAGCTGGACAGAGACCTAGCTCTGCTAGACTCTGCACCTCTCTGCAGCGAAGCTGCGATTCCCTGAACAGCTGCAGTGTCGCAGCTGGATTAGTCCGGGATATTTCAGGAGTCATCCCATCACGTTCATCAGTCAATCACCGCCCTCTAGAGGTGGCCACACCGTGCGTGGGGCTGAGCTGGGTTTGCTGCAGATGAACCATCGCACAGCCAAAGCATTCCTGCAAGAAGCGGGAGGAAGGTGTTGGCTGGTTTGACTAGACCCAGGTACGCTTATGGGTACAAAGGACTGAGCCCTGATTCCCAGCTCCCCCGTTACTCCTTCCCTCTCCACCTGCGAGGTCACCCAATCGGCAGCATTTTGCCTTCATGCATTTTGCAGTCGTGCTACTGCAGAGAGGAGGGAAGCATGTAGAATGACAGAGAACTGTATGACACAACTACAATAAAAAGCAGTAAAAGCAACTGCCAGACTAAGCTCTGGTTACAGCTTATTTTTTTCTCAAGCAATGTGCACAAACTAAACCAGTGGCACGGCTGCAGGAATTGATTGTGCCCCCACAAGCTGGATGTGCTGGTATGAGAAAAGCAGCAAGCCCTTCTGTACAACTACACTCTCACATTACTTTCCCTTGTCTGAAACAGCTAGGAAGGTTTAAAGAGAAGAATACAAAGAGTGATGAATAGTAAGTAACCCACCACATAAACAAGTGATGAATGTACGGTTCCTGGTGTGCCAAGACCCTGCCTGAATAGGTGAGTATTTAAGGAGAAACTGCTCTGTACAGAGGCAGCACAAGTTCCCAGAAGCAGGAATAGCACATGGCCAGGTTTCCCCAGACACATCCTTCCTCTTTTTTTCCAGCTGGAAATTCTGTCTGGGTGGAATTTAGCAATCTTTTACATTTTCTTCTGACAGACTGGCTGGGTGTGCTGGTTTGCCTGCATATGGAGGGATTCTGCAGGTAACCACACATATGCACAGCCTACCTGTGCACATGCAGCCCCATCCCTGAACATCTACTTCTGTTGGCAGCGTTTAACCAAAACAGAGCAGATGCCCAGGATCCCAGCAACCATTTCATTTCAAATATTACCCTGGGATTCAGGAGAGCTGTGTTCTGTTACAGAATCACAGCATGGTGGAGCTTGGAAGGGACCTCTGGAGATTGATTAGTCCAACACCCCTCCTCAAAGCAGGGTCAACAAAAGCAACTTTTTGCGAGTGCTCTCCACAACCTCTCTAGGCAGTCTGTTTGTTCTTCAGTCACTGCCACAGTGAAAAAAACCCATGAAAAATCTGATATTTAAATGCGATTTCTGGTATTCAGTTTGTGCCCTTTGCATCTTCTGCTGCACACCACTGAAAAGACTCTGGGTCTGTCTTTTACTCCCCCATCAAGTGCTTATATGCATTGATAAGATCAACTCTGCCATACAACCCTGGCTCTCTGACCCTCTGCTCACCTGTTACAGATGCTCCAAGATGTGGCTCTCCCAGTATCCCCACACTTCTCTTGTGTGGGAAGCCCAGCACCACATGTGTGCACACGCTCACTCAGCCCAGGGTGCTGCTGGCCTTCTTTGCTGCAAGGTCACTACTGGCTCAGGGTCAATGCACCCACCAGGACCCCCAGGTCTTTTCTAAAAGCTGTTTTCCGGACATTCAGCCCTCACCTTATGTAGCTGCACGGGGTTAGTCTCAGCTTCACTTCTGCCTTGACTAGATGGCCTTGGATTCAGCTCTCTAAACCTTGCTGTCCACCGTGTTGATGCCACTGATCTCTTTTGTAAAGCAATTTCAAACTTTGGTTATCTGATATAGGTGTAATTTCATTTGTTCTTCATAGGTAAATATCTCTGTTAATGTGTGGATCCTCATATTGACAACATTCACTTCCATGTGGGCTTTTACAGCAGTCACTGTCCTGCTGCTCAGGTGCCTCAGATTGTATTTAATTTATGTTTTCTTTAGGAGCTTATGCACAAATTATTGTACTACACTACGAGTCCAGAAACTGAGACAGAAAACCAAGCACTGTATGATATCCTATGGCCAAGGGCTGTGAGTCCTGTTCAGTACATTATGACACGAAAAATGTCCTTTCATTTTACCAGCTTTTTTCCCCTCTGTGGCTGCTGTATTCTAGACAAAAAGTGAGGGAGAAGCCCCAGCTTTAATCCCATATAGAGTACAGGGCAGTGAACATTATCCAGTTCCTTCTGCATGGAACTGAACAATTTGTGCTTGATTAAAACTGAGACTGACAACTTCAGAAAACTCAAGGTCCTAACACTGCCTGCTCATTCTTGCTGTGTGTTTCCTTGTCCAGCTCTGCACTGTTCCAGCCACACAGTCAGACCTTTCCTCTCTGCAGGCCAAGGTTTGTCTTTCACAAGGATCTCTGGGTTCCTTGGTGGGTTTTTCTATCCTGTTCAAAGTTAGAGTGTCCAAGCCCTTTGGAAATAAACAATGATCCATATATTTTCACGACACCTTTAGGGGCAAAGAAGCACAATGACCCCCCACCAAATTTCAAAGCCCAGCTCTAGAAGAGCAGGTTTGCCCCAGCCCCTCAGCATAGCCCTTCCCCCGGTCACACGCAGCGGGAAGCAGGCTCGTGCTGTGCAGCAGTAAGTCCCTGTGACTACAGGCAATGCTGCTGGCATGCTAACCAGCTGCATAAATCACCAGAGGTCCACGGGAGTCATGTAATCCTCTGGGCTTCAGTTACTCACACCAAGCTGGAAAATGTCCAAAAGCCACGCACTGCCCTCCCTGCAACGTGGCTGCTCCCCAGAGCCTGTTTGGTGCCTCTCCCTACCTGTGCCCGTGTCCTCACCTCCACAGGGGGCCTCCACATCCTTTACAAGGACGTTAGAAGAGGAGACCAACCCACCTTCCTTGCACTTGCTTGGCTCACTTATCCCAGGTGTGAATCCACGCAATTTTGTGTGGAAGGAGGTTGGCCCTCCACCTCCACAAGGGCAGACACACTGCATTTATGCTTACTTTACAATTACACTTGGAACCACGGATCAAGAATATAATACAGTTTCTTACATAACCATATATTTATTTTGGTTACGTGCGGCTTCAAGACAAATCTAAAATGGTGCTGGACTGTGCTGCTGCCCTCAGAAGAAGTTTGTCAGCTGAGTAACAATAATGTTCTGCTCCTGAAAATGATGTGCTGGGCTTTATGGTTAGCTTTTAGGTTTGAATGCTTTTTTTCCACTTTGATATTTGAGCCCTCCCCTCAAAGCAAATCCTTCAAGTGTGTACATGGCTCTCCAAGCAATGGTCACGGGAGGACAGAGACAAAGCACAAAAAAAAAGATGCTGACGGCGTCTGAAAATGATTTGCAATCTCAGCCACAGGAGCTCAGTCGTACTAACACAGTAATTTATGTACTGGGGACGGCTTTTCTGATGTACTATAAAATTCTTGTTGGAATTATTAGGCATCCAAAATACCTTTGGAAATAACCAACCAGAGCAGTGAGACAGAGCAGATAATACTGACTAAGCATCCCAAGCCCTGTCTCACAGCCCCAAATCAAGCACAATGCCACCAAGCACACAACTGCAGTGACCAGTCAGAGAGCATCTGGAGCTGGGCTACTGAACTAAATCGTGCAACACAAGCTGGGGTACTGCATCATAGGAGGATCCTTCTGGGATCTGAAGCATCCACACTCCCCACAGCCCAGCCTTGCCACAGCAAAGCCTGATTGTCTTTGAGAAAAAAAAGGCTTTGGGAGAGTATGGAAGCTTTGCACATCAGATGTGCTTAAGGTAAACGCAGAAGAAGTGGCTGAACCTTTTTGCAAATACTGCAATAAAATAACAACTAATAAAAGTACAAGATAAATAACACAAGGAGCCTTCTAAACACAAAAAAAGTGAGGCGGGTTGCTAAGGCTGCTGCTGAAAGAGTAGCAGACCCAGCACACTGCCACAGATAACTCATCTCTGCTCATCCCGTGGGGCAGAAACCCTGCCCTGGGTGGTGCCATGTCTGGCTGCACACAGACATTCCTGGGCACACAGCAATGCCACTGGTGTCAGTCCTGCTCCTACAGAATGCTCGGAGAGCTCCAATGCTCTCAGGAGCAGGGAGTGCCTGTTTCATGGAGAGATGAATTTAGTTCTCGGGGGACAAAATAAACAACCAACAGCCAGAAAAAACAGCCAGCTACTAGCTGTCCCTGGTTCCTCCCATCCCAGACAAGGGACTGGCTTCTATTCAGGCAGGTTATAAGTGGAATAACTGCTCTCAACTCAGTACCTTGATAGCAGAGGGTGCTGTCATTGCGCTGAGGTCAGCAGAGCACCTGTGAGTGACCCCAGTACAAACAAGATCAAAGCCTGACTGCAGAGACTGAATGGAAAAAATGCCAGACCCCTTTTCTTCAAGGCGCTTATCACACACAGTCACCAACTGAAGCACCTCAATCCCACCCTTCTTCCATCTCTTTTTTCCACCTGGTCCCGTAAGTTCCTTGGACCAAAGGGGATTTTCCCCTCCTCTCCTCCATCTCAAGCAGGTCTCCCACTCTCCTGCCACACAAGTAACTCGATATAACCAGTGCCACCCTGAGGAGCAGCCAGGGTTAATGAACTGAAGCCTCTCCCTTCTCCTGCTGCCTGCCCAGGCTCTGAAGCCTCAGGACAGCTGGGCACACTATCCAGAGACTCTCCAGGTTGTTTTCTGGGGGCCATGGGAAGCACAGTGGCAGAAAGAGCTGTCTGAGCCGTGCAGCCCCACGGTTAGAGAGCAGAAACCTCAGCCCAGGGCTGACAGTGACTGATGACTGTAGGTGCTGCGAGAGTTCTCTGCTCCTCACGTTACCCAAATGTCAGGGGGTTACGGTGATGTTATTAAAGCACCACAGGAGTGCAAAGATCTGTGTAAACTGAGAGGATAATCACCATGCAGGCAGAGCCAAAGCTGTTTGACAGTGTTGAAATTATGTTCTTTTGTAGCCCTCTGACTTGTCACGTGACCGGATACACTAAAAACACCCATATTGTGGTTTTATGTTCTGGGTCCATGACAATTGCTTTTCCTGCGGCAGACAATGATTTGTAAAATGACTTTTCTTATTACCAAACCACTCAAAATTTTGCAAATTGTTTTCCACGAACTAGAAGTGGTTTAGAAATAACCTTGGCTCAGGGAATGGCTCTGTTATGGGGCTTTTGCTGCCATGACATCCAGCTGGGGGAAGACAGTTATTTCTAAATTACTCTATTTTTACATTAATATCTCTTTTAGAGCAAAACAGCAGCAGAAGCAGTATTATTTCAGTTGTGTGCTCTGAAATAGGACAGGTTCCTATGAACAACAGCTTATTACCCTCCCATCACAGGCATCCCTCGTCATTTCACGAGGAAGTATATCCACTCTCTCCCCAGTCCCAAGCCCTGAGATCACTGTGGGGGTGCAGGAGGAAATCCTTTTCTCCTCTGTGCTGGGAACTGCCGTCAGAAACACAGATCCCACTTTACAACAGACAGCCTTGCATGGCCAAAACCCTGCAGCCCGAGATCATAGAATGGTTTGGGTTGAACTGGGCCTTAAAGGTGATTTAACTCCAACCTGCCTGACATGGGCAGAGGAAAGGGGAAACCCATCTACACATGGGCTTGAATCTCAGCTTTTCAGTTATGAGCTGAATATGCTGATGGATTGCACTACAGAGACTCCATAGCTACAATTACCTTTATAATAAAAAATAATTTTTCCTACCTAAAATAAAATTACTTTCTGAAAAACATTGATTCCAAATAGTAGAAATACCACATAGACCAAGGCGGCCTTTATCATGACATTGTAAATGTTCAAAACTACAAGGAGTCCTCCTTTCCCAGAGGCCCATCAGCAACTTCCCCATCTGCAAACTGACCAGCTCAGATCGACAGCTATGACAGCTCTGGATCAAGGATTAGATCCCACATTTTCAAAGCTCTTGTTCCAGTAGCAAAGACACAGATTTGGTGTATTCTGAGTGTACTGAGAACCCAAGCACTCATCATGCCTCAATATTATGCCTCAATTGTTTCACTGGGCCCTTCACATTTCAGGAGATCAAATGTGCAATCCTAAGATTCCCAGAGAAATTAAAGAAGTGATTTAATGGATCACTTAAAATTTTAAAATATTTATCATTAAAAGAGAAATCCAACATCTTATTGAGGGGGGAGCAGAAAGAGGGGAAGGGAAAAAGTAAACAAATGAGAAGAGGCACCAAACTGTATTCCAAGTACACACAGTGGAAAATGCAGGTCAGTGCCAGCAGCCTAATAATCCAAATTCTCCTTCTATGCACTGACCTCTTCTGAGTAAAGGAAAGAATTTAAAGGAGCATAAATGATAACTGTACATATTCTGGAAGCAAACCTAAAAGTGCTGCCAGGAAAAATCATCCTTCTCCTTACAGAGCCATTAACACATTCCCTCCCCCTTCTCCCGGGGTAGCAGAGGTCACACCCGCAGAGGGAGGGGAGAGAGGGAATGCTCCTTACCTGCCACACGCAGTCAGTCCTCAGCACGGCGGAAGGACGAGCATCACATCTGAGTGGCAGAGATGGATTTCAGGGTTGGCAGGAACAGGGTGCATTTCTCAAAAAGCCCCTGCAACACGCTGAGCGTTGGCACCAGGCAGGCACTGCAGCTTTCTGGAGAGCTTGGGAGTGGAACCAGCACTACACCTCCAGGAGTCCTCAGCAGACACGGTGCAGGTCACTCGCTCCTTCCCCTCCCACAGTGAAGGACAAGAACTGCTTTGGGTGCTGCCTTCCGAAGAGTTGGGAACTAAGGAAATTGTCCTAAATGCATTTTTAAAACAATGGCGCGTTTCACCCCTTTTACATGCTCCAGATGGCGGTAACAGCAACAATAATTCACCAAAATACCAGAAGTTAGATCCACCAATAGCATAGTTCTGTACAGGGTTTATTTTCCCTTGTTTTTCATGCAGCTAGGTGCCCACATACATCTCTGCATTATACCTCTCCTTGGCCCCAGTGAAATGGAAGTCCCACTAATTTTGCACACCCACTTCAAACCAGCTTTGTTTAGATACTTTTTCTGGTCAGCTTACATATTGATTGGGTCTGATCTGCACAAAGAGGATTGCAAAATCTGCCCCCAGAATTTCCAGTGGAGGATGTTCTCGTGTACCCCGACTTTGTGTCTGGCCCACCTGCCACAGCTGTTGCAGGGTTGAGGTAGTGTCAGTACTATGAGCAGTGAACTAAGTGTTCTTTGGAGGGGATGAAAATCCCGAAAAATTCACGAAAATCAGTGGAGATATTCCAGATGAGGGAGGTATATGGCTCAACAAAAATAATGAAGCAGAAAACACCCACAGATGCAGGAGAAGTTGTCCAGACAGTTAAGCTACCCTGGCTCAGCCTGCCAGGAGCACAGCCCTTAACACCCATGCAAAAACCTTCTGCACTGCAGCTTTAGCCATGACATTTCTCTCCCTGTCACTGGCCCAAAACCGCTCACTTTGTTGGCTCCTGCTGACTTGCTCTGGGGGAAAGCTTAACCCCTGAAATGGCCTAAAAAATGCATTTGGGGGATGTTCAGGAACTCTGAGTGCCCCCGTGAGTGACTCCAGAGCAAGCCCCTGTCTGGCTCAGAGGGATCACTGCCAGGGCAGGCTTGGGGCAGGAACACTGAGGTGATCCTGCTGGACAGGGAGGGACACTCTGGGACACAAAAGCACAGGGTGAAGAATAAACTAGCAAAATAAGTAAAAGGTTTCTTGTATCTCACAGTATTATTTTGGTGTTACAGCTTCCCTGCCCTCAGTAGCATTTACTTCGGTGTAACTGAAATGAAAATGTGGCTCAGGAACATTGGAGGACTCTGAGACCAGCTGAAAACAGAGAAAACACTACTTTACTCCACCAGCTTAAGCAGCTTTCCATGGGGCACATATCCTGAAAGTTGGAACAAATCACTGTACAGAGCTGCAGAGATTTTCACGATGATTTTAAATCAACTAAATTTCCAACAGCCGAGATTTTGGGCAATAAACTTGGCTGGAGCTGAGCCAACCTAAGTTAGGCTGGGATCCTGCCCTATAAGTTCCTGAAGGAGTTCTAGACCCACCTGTGCTGAGTGTGACAGGGAAGATGCTGAGGGGACAGAGGCTGAAATCAAGCCAATAGCTCCAAACAGAAAACAGATTTGCAGCTGCAAAAGAAAGGACACACGATGTAGGGCATTTAACCATCAGCCCTCTCAGGACAAGAGCACCTGGACTTGAGAGGTGAGCTGGGCTCTCACATCTCCTCTGGGAACAAACATTTGCATTTAATGTACACACTTTGCTCACATTTGAGAACATTAATCCAGCACAACGAAGAAAAAAGAAGTCACCAGCTGTATGCTGATGAAACCAGGCCCTTTGGCTACTTCAGGGAGTTTACTAGGTGTGTATAAATAAGCATGGAAGACTTCGCTGCAGCAGTTTAACAAAGTGCTAGAATCCCTTCTGAAATCTTTATGAGGTGAAAATTAGTAAGCAACCTCTGAAAAACCAACTGACATTTTTCAATTTATGAGGCTTCCCATCTCACAACGTCTATTATTTTACACAAAGATTTTAGTTTAAAAACTGCTTCTCTGAGCTGTGCTGAGATGGGAAGGCTGCTGAAATCCTGGGCTGACATCCTGGGAACCACAGTAGATTGCCTGGTATTCACAATCCAATTTTCTAATAAGGTGGTGCACATTTCCAAAATGTCACTGCACAAGTGCCCATTGGTGGGGTTATTTTAAGGCAGTGGTTCAGGAAGGCACTTCTTGTGCCCATCCCTGAATTGACAGACAGGCATGCCTTGAACTTTCTTAAGGCCCTGCTGTGAAGAGAGACTTTAATGGCAAAGACAGCTCCAGGATCACTTACTGGAAGAGATTTTTATCACTTGATTTTCATCTCTTTGTACTGGTGTCAATTAGAAAAACAAAAATTTCTGAAATTCAAGGAGTTAGTCCTGGATAAAAGCGGACCGAAGCCTGAACTGAGCCATATAAAGCAGCTTCTGCCTTACAGCAGTGGCATTTTCCATGGATAATCTGCACTAGAATAGATGGAAACAACCATTTTCTATCTCCCTTTCCAATATCACATCCTCAGGGACAGCTCTGAGGCAGTTCCATTAAAAGTGCAGCCAGCCGGGCTGTGGGGTATCATGAACACTGTGTATAGTGCCAGGCAGTGATCTGAAAGGCATGTCCAAAGAATCTCCTCTGATCCTTACTTCAAGGCCCTGAAAGGCACATACCTTCATCCCACCATCCCTCACATCCTCTCTCTGGGAATCTGACTCACTTCCTTGGGTTTTGTCTTTATCTCTCTTCCCTGAACATTTTTTAAGTTAGACTAAATGCTCATGAAGTTGCTGCTGTGGGGCATTGATTTCTTTTTCCCAACTAGAACTGTGCAAGATCCTTCACCCACTGCTGCTAAGTCTTTGACAGAGATGCTCATGAAGGTCAAAACATTTATGTTCCCTAAGTATAAGGTAGAAAATCCAGGGAACCTTGAGGTATCTGCTGTTGCTCCTTAAGACACATTGGAAATAATTTTATTTCTTTTTTTCTCCATTACTCAGTATTTCATCATTCCTTCCTCACTTCTCAACTTCTGTAAGAACATTTTGTGACTGACTTTGTCATAGACTAAGGGTGCTGCAAACAAATCAGACCAGCTTGGCCTCCTTTAATCATTATTTTTCAGCACAGAAAAGGCCAATGATTTTCATTTATGAAAGAAAGTGCTTTAAAATTTGCTCTGGTGCTCTTGTCACCTGTATCAGTGTGAACATTAACTGCCCTCTACTATGGAAAACAAACAAACAAACAAATCAGAAACAATGCAATTGCAACTTGTTACATATTCTCCTACTCATGGAAATGACTATAGAAGATGGACTTTGGAGAACGAGGAGCAGTGTCCCACCTACACTCAAATACTGCAAGTGCAGAGTCACAACTGGTGTGGAAAGGATGTGGCAGCAGAGGAGCAGAACTCCTTCTGGTCTGCCTCACACTCCCCGCCCATGCCTTGCCACCAGACACATTTCTTCTTGGTTGATTTAAATTCTATCCTTTTTTATCCCACATAAAATGAGCTTCCTGTCTCCCCTTGTCTCTGTGTCTACTGCATTTCAGCGAAATTTTACTTTGTCATATTCCCACAAGGAAGTTAACAAAGGAGTCAGGAGAGTGGACAGCAAAAATAATACACTGGAAGGCAACATAAAAGCAGCAGGGACCCTGTAAAAGGAGACACTAGAACTATTTAAATTCCTTTTCTACTAACTGAAATCTCCTGCTTCTGTTGTTATTTCTTTTCTTTTGTGCTGGAGAAAAACCAACATGTGAAGAAGGAGCAATGCCTCCTGGCACACTTCAAAATTCCCTTTTACTGGCAAGTGAGAATTGAAAAGTCCCTGTGAAAGCTGCTAAGAGCTGACAGCTGCCCTGCTCAGAACTTCTGAGCATCCCATCTCTGATGAAGATATTCACTTCCTTTAGAGCTGGAGAGGTAAAACTGACTCAGCAAAGGAGCCCTTATTCTGGAACAGATTTCACAAAGGATTGGAGAACAGGAGGCTTGGGAGTCCCCAGTTTCACTGCAGGGGCAGAGGGTGCTTCACCTCGTGCAAGGTGGTGGCTTTGTTACCTTACAGTCCCTTCTCCTCCGTTCAGGTGTTCCTACACCTGCCTGACAATCCCACATAAGGAAGCCAAGTGCCACAGAAGCCACCAGGACACTTTCATGAAGGGCTATCTGGAAAAGGGAATTTCTGATCTGCGGGAAGTTCCAACATTCTGAAATTTGCTTTTCTTCCACATACAAACGAGAGGCCAAAATTCCATGGTCTGTGTGGAATGGATCTCCTGGAGAGGAAGAGGGGGAAAGAATGGAGAGTATTAAGAAACTTTATTTTGTAGGGAAAAAAATAAAATCCTGTTGATGCTGTTTCAGTGAACTTTGTCACTTTGTAACTTCCATGGGGACCAAACCAGACCCCAGAGAAGACTCTCAAAGTCAGCAGCTCAGAGAGAATCTGGGAGAGATGCATGAAAAACAAGCAAACAACTAATGATCAGTCAGAAACCCCCTGATAAAGAACTTATTTTCGAACTGGTTATACATTTCAAACAATTCACATAAATTCAATATTTGCAGACAGCTATACAACTCCTCAAAGAGTCCAGCAAAGGATTTAGGTATGGTTTTCAATTTCAGAATATGTGTCCCCACTGAAAATATTTACTCAAGCATGTACAGTTGAAGGTTCATTTAATTATTTTCCTGGACTAGTTCCTATTCATTCTTAACCCAGGAACATTATTTTTACGTTTGATACAACACCCTACTGATTTCTAAGCAAGTTTCACTCTCAGTTTCAGTCAGCTCTGGGTCTGCTATTTAATTCTTTAGCCAAAATCTGTTGGCCCATGGTATCTCAAGGCAGCCCTTTAAAGTTACATAAATAAAAGGTACTTATCTTTCACTGAAATAGAACATCTGGAGTTTTCCTTAATCATTGCTGTCAGGAATCTGCAGCATTCCCTTTTACACCACTCATGAAATTTTGGGATGCTCATGGGCATGGCAATATGCATGTTCCTGACAGTCCTGACTCCCACCTTCCTCTTTTTTAACATATGAAATGGCTAAAGCTGCTCAAAGGAAACTCTTGGAATTTTTAACTTGAGAAAAAAAAGCTTTGTGCAATGATCTAGAAAAGACAGACAACGCTTAAAAGACAGTTTGCTACCAATAATTTGGTATTCCAAGGTATTAAGGAATGATTACAGAAAATTTCAGATGAAGGTGACAAGCTGGCATGTCTAGGCAGAGGACACTGAGAGTCAATAGAAGTGAAGTGATGCACACAGGAAGAAACAATCTTAAATACTTTGTCTGCATAGCAAAGGGCTTTGAGCTGACTGTTCCTGATCCAAAATGAGGACCAAGAGGGGGTTTGGCAGAGGCTGGCCCTCAAAATTATTGGTTCCAATATAACAGCTTGGGATCTTGAATTGAAAATGGCAGGAAATATGCTTAAAACCCAGAAAGGACCTCTTTTCAACCAGAGTGTATTTGAACAGTGGAACTCCTCACCGAATTATATTCAAGATGCCAAAAACTCATACAGATACAAAAACAAAGTCACCAAAGGAAAATCCCTCAAGGACTATTAAGCAGAAAATATTATGTCTGGTTCTAAAATCCCTCAGCCACAAATTGTTGGAGGCTGGGAGAATATTTGAAGGAAGTGTCAAATATGCTTGCAGGATTGGCCACTGTCAGAGTGAGTATCCTGAGCGAGACAGGCGCCTGGTCTGACCTGGTATGACTGTTCCTGCACTTCTATATCACATTTTCCTGTTGCCTTGTTCTCAGAAAAACTTAAGAAATAAAACACTGAAAAAATCATTTACATTCACGCACACCCCATACTTTGTTCAATAGACAGAGTTGGCCTGGAAAAATTCAACACAAAAACTTAAAGTTTAGTAAATTCATAAGTAACCAAAGAAAGGGAAATGCTAAATGTTTACAAGTTAAACTAAAAATTATTTGGAGTTCAAGTGGATAGCACATATCAACAATTTAGGGTAATGCACAATACAGCAATTATATAACTGCTCATGAAATGAGCTGAAGACATTCAAAGCTAATCGTAAAATTTAAAGAAACTCAGATATACTGACACATGAAAATACATAAATATTATGCATCCATACATAATGTGGCGACATTTGCAGTGTTTCCCACAGCCTAAAAGGCTCTAGTGGCTTTAGAGATATCCTTTGCAGTTAAAATACAGAACCCTAGTAAACCTAGTAATATTCCTCCGTTTGGTTGGAATTTCTTGTGTGCACATATACATGCAATGTCTCTGAGAAGCTGACATCAATTAAACTTAACTGCTTCCCCTGTGGACTTAAATCAAGGCTGGAAGCTAAGTTAACATATTTCTATATATAGCCTATTTATAAGTCATTCTTCTTCAGCAGCGGCACCTTTTCCATGTAGTTTAGAATAGAAGCTGCCCTTGTTCTCTAGCACAACCTCTACCATGAAAGCATCAGAAGAAAGTCATTACATTTAGCAGTCACCTCCCTTGTTTAATGGTGTAGAAATGTCTTGGTGCCAGTCCTGTGCTTGGCATACAGGGAAAAGTTAAATACATTAAACATCTGCAGCCCAAATAAACGCCAGTGAAATGCCACAGGACATACAATAACCACAGACAAGCACAGGAGAAATGGAAACACTCATGATGGAAGAGCACTGCTTAGGATAATTTCTAGTCACAGAAAGATGTTTTAAAAGTAACTGCAGGGAAAATCGTGTTGGAAATATTTCCTAATGGGGAGACCTAACAGGCTGTGGAATAATCACCCAAGGGAGAGGAAGGAAGTCCTTTTGACTGAGTCATTTCTTTCTGGACTGGGCAAAGCATTAAGCACACCACAGGGAAAAAATGTCCTGGCAGACAGAAAGGCTACCAGCTCTACTTCTCAAAAGCCCAAGACATTTCTGCTCTCAAGAGTAGCAGTTTTATTCAGAACAAAACCAAGCCCCTAAAAACTTTTTAAATTGTGCATGAAGAGTTGAGTGACTTCTCTAGTCTCTCCCTTCTCTTTCTCAAATTTAATTTATTTACATGCATTTATGGCTCTTTCCTAAACTGCATTTCCAGAAGAGAGGTTTCCAGGGCTGCAGTCATGTAGAGCCTTTGTCCATCTGATGCTGTGTGGCAAGAACAGATGCAGCTTTATCAGGAACATGTCCTGATCAGGCTCTGGCCAAGCATGACGAGTTTAATGTGACAGATTATAGAATGAAAGGAGACTGAGAAGGGAGGAATAACAAGTGCCAGGGAAAGATTAGATTCTCCCCACATTTCTGCATTTATTGACCTTTTCTTCTTCGCTATGCCATTAGTTACCCAGATTTACAGCTCGAGATGGCAGGCGAGCTGTCAGGTGCTCTGCTTAGGTCATTGATGATGTTATGAACTCTACTGGAAACTCATTTCATTAAACAAAACTATGTGGCTTGGTATTTGGTATAGCAAATATCTAACTGACATTTTTAATTGCTCTTCACACAATTCCTTTGTAATTAGTGAGATCTTTTTAATAACTTGTTAGGGACTTCAAAATTTAAAAAATTGCATGTGGGGTACCAACAGCTGGCATGCAGCATCCCTCCCTGATGAAAAGTCAGTGTATGTGAGAGCAGTCTGGCATCACTCTACATAAATCTGTAGACCAATCTGCAGAGAAGCAATATTTTATACTGAAGTTTCTTGAAGGCTCACTTGAATGGTTTTCTTTCAGCACCCTCTACATCAAGTATTCTGTCATAAATTGGACTTGAGTTGCAATTTACTCATGAATAAAATACCACCTCTGGGACTTAATCCAGAGAGAAAGTAAAGAACCTAACCCAGATCACTGCTGGCCAGCAGAAAGAGTTCAACATGCAGGACACCAGTCTGAAATGATGCAACAGTCTTACAACAGTGCAAGCAGGATTTCATAACCTTTAGACCCACATTTCTGAAGGCAAAAATCTATACTATGTTTAAAGCACATGCAGGTCTGTATCTTTATGCTGAGGTCTGAACTCAGGCTGTTACTGTGTGTTCACTTTACTCATTACTGTCATGGTTTCAACCAGCCAGGAACAAAGCACCATACAGTCATTCTCTTACTCCCTGACCCCACTGGGGGGAAAAGAGAATTGAAAGGATAAAAGTAAAAAAAAATGGTGAGCTAAGTTCAATTTAACAATTGAATAATAACAGTAAATTTTTTAAAAAAAGGAAATTAACAAAATGAGAGAAATAACCCCTGGGAAAACAAGTGATACAAATGAAAACAATCGCTTATCATCAGCAGACCAATGCCCAGCCCGCCCCTGAGCAGCCTCGCCTGACCCCGACCTTCTCTCTAGTTTCTTGCTGAGCATGATGTCAGATGGTCTGGAATACCCTTTGGGTCAATTGGGGTCACCTGTCCCAGCTGTGTCCCCTCCCAGCTTTCCATGCACCCCCAGTCCCCTCACTGCTGCGGTGAGGTGGGATGAAGAAAAGGCCTTGGCTCTGTGAAAGTGCTGCTCAGCAATAAATAAAACATTCCTGGAATTCTCAACCCTTTCCAGCACAGATCCAAAACACAGCCCCACACCAGCTACTGTGAAGAAAATTAACAATACCTTAGCCAAACCCAGCTCAATTACATCAGTTGAAGCAATGTGATTCCAGTGATACACAAGATCCCCACCATTAGATCTGGGTAAGAGCTGGATCACTGTTCAACTGTAGCATGTTGGAGCCATGCACACATTCATCCATCTTGTTAGAACACTTTCAGGCTACAGCACACATCTTCTAAGAAACCCCTCTTGCCCCTCCTCAAACCAGGTAATGCTTTACAAAGGCAAGCATTTGGAGGAAAACAATTGTTGTGTCTGTTCATGACATAAGTCCAGCATTCAGCATCCTGACCTCAGTGCAAAGAGGGAACAACGCCGTGGGAATCAATACAGCAGCTTTGACTGAGGCAAATCTGATCTGAATGAGATCAGGCTGGCCTGGTTGATCTCCCTTCTATCAGCTGGAGGCAAAGACTTTGGTAGGCATAAAACCCAGCCTGGTCCCTGATTCCACAGGAGCAGGGACTCATCCCAAGAGAAAGTGGGTATTGGAAGGCTGCCCCTCTTTGCACTGACTTAGTGGCTCAGTGCAGCTGCAGCTGTAAAGGAACCTCATCCATCAGGGCTGCAAAGGGATCCTCTGCACCAGCCCACTTGTCCCTGGAAGGGATTCCTGGTTGGTGTCTTCTAGGCTTTAGTTAAAATGGTGCAAGTATCATTTGTTATCTTCAAAGAGATAAATGAAAGACCAGCCACTAGCTCTGCACTCAGGTCTGTTTAACTTTAATCTCTGCATCTGTGCAATGTGGCTGTCATGTTTTAGCACCATGAGAAGACCTAAGTCTAAGCTCTGGGATTCTTGCTGCTGATGACAGTTCCATGCAGCTCATTTTCCTCGCACCACGTGACCTGGCTGGCTTTGGCACATCCTGTCTAACTGCTGCTGAGTGAAGAGGAAATATTTGCCTTCAGCCTGAGCACTAAACACCTCCTCTGTGGTTAGGAGAGATGCAGCTTTCTCCACGGTGGGGTGGTGATCAGACTGAGCCGTTACCTCCATTTTCCACCTTTGCAGCAGTAATTGCTTTCCCTTGTGCTCCTCGCTGGACAAACGAGCTAAGGAAATATTCTGGGAACAGCGAGGACTTTTGAACACTGTGTAATGTGAGCACACTGGCTTTTGGAAACAGGGCTGGTTCAGCAGATGTGCGAGTGGGGGAAGTTTGCTATCCCACCCTTAGGTGAGAAATTAATTGCTCTGTGTCCCCTCTTTGCCATGTATTCAGATGGCAGACCTTAAACCATGGCATCCATGTGGGGTCATCCAGTTCTGGGCTTGTTTGTGCCCTAATATTTCACACCCATGCTCCTGTACTTCACAGGAATATTCCTTGCAGGGCAGAACAGGTCCCTCTGCCTCTACTAAAGGACAAGGATTTGAATGGACATCATAAATTTTATTTCTTGTGCAGAAAGCTGAAGGTGACAAGCCAATTTTGCTTGCATGAGAGATGCAGAAGAGCAAGACGCCAAAGAGAAGCTAAGCCACCCACTGTGGTCCCAAAACAGGTCACAGCCTTACCATGTCAAGAAACTGCATAAACAGAACAGAAAGACCCTGCCCTGTCCCACAGCACTGCAGTCAAAGGATTTGGGCACAGTCAAGTTAACTGTACATTAAGCTGACTGTAGTATTTCCTGTTGTGCACTCTTACTATATGTCTTAGCTGGCACAAATCCTTCAAGTCACTGGCAGTCCACCAGTGATGCACTACAAAGTGTTTAACTGATATTAAAGAAAGAAATGCTGCAATTTTGGTACATAAAGGGGATTGATATAAAAGTGAAGCTTGAGAGAATGAGTTCAAGAATGAAGGAATGCTTAAAGCAATTCAAGGGAAAACACTAATTGAAGCTTAAAGTTGCAATCTTCTGTACCAGGCAAATATCCCTATCATTATAAAGCCTAACAGGATTTTTTTGTAGTATAATAACTCTGATAACTTTCTCAAAAGTGTTCTGGAATGATTTAGAATATTCCTCCCCTTCCTCAGTGAAAACAGACTTATTTTCACACTTACCAGCTTTAAGATTTGAAAAATTTAACCCAGCTCTTACTGTATTTAATTTTCATATGCCATGAAAAGAAAGAACCAAACTAAACTCAACAAGCTGTGCCTATGAAAACCTTGCCATAGCATCTGCTTGGAAGTCAATATGAAATTGCTTGTACGTCACAGAAAGTGGAAAGAAACTTCTGAAGAGTTCATAGACTCCTAGAGTATCAGACCATCAGACCCCCAGCTGATCTCCACAGATTTTGCTAAGGCATCATCAGTTAACTTGTGTTAGGCTAAAGCAGAGGCATCCACTTCGAATATGTACACATAATAGAGATAATCCAGCACTTTTCTTGCTAGAAATCCAAGGAAACCATAAGAAATCTACTTTGTGCAGCTGCAATACCAATCTCACATCAGAGCCAATAAGTGGGTGACTTACACTACTTGCACATTTGCCTTTTTACAATCAGATGGCAAGAAAGAGCTCATTTTCCAGCCACCTGCAACAGAAGAACAAAGTTTTAGTTTCTAGTTTTCAGTGTTCCTTCCTTCTCCATGAAGAGTCTGACCCAAGAGAAGGTTTGTCATGGAATCATGGAATCTTTGACTTCAGATGGCCCATGGATGGAAGGAAAAACCTGCAGGGATGGGGAATGGGAGAGAGGCAGGTAGCAAATCCACACTGTGAAAAATTCTTACCCTTTTTGGAAGCAGATGGAAGAAAAAAGTGCAGGAGACAGTACATAACACTTACAGAAGAGTTAATAATCAAAAGGGATTATAAAGTGCTCTAGACTTGATCAGCAACATCAGAGGGCTGTTCGTTTTTTGGGGGTTTTTTTGAGAAAGAGAGCTGCTGCCAGCTGAGAGAGAAGATATAGATGGTAGAAATTGCAGAGATATTAAGAAGCAGAAAAATAAGGGACTTTTGAGCCTCAGGGCTGGGCAGAGGTACTGGTTAATACAGATCTTTGAAACAGGAATATCTCCTTAGTCAAACAGCCACAGTGTGCTTCTTGAATGGAATGGAACAGAGGAATGTAACACCTCCTATCATTCACACACACATACAAAATGTACTTTCAATCATTAAAACATTCTGTTAGAATTAGAGGTAGGAAGCTCCAAACACAGGTAATATCAGGATTCCTTTCTAGGCAGAGTTCAGGTTTGCTTAAGATCGAGGCTTTTTGTCTGGATATCACTGAAGTTTTGAAGAGCCCTGCCAGAGCTGTACAGGAAAAATATAACTTACAGTACCAGAAAAGTATCAGCATTCTCTGTGTTGTACTCCAGAAGCTGAAGGGCTGTGATTTTATTAGAACCTTGCTGTTGAAAGACCACAAAGTAATACACTGACATTTTGAGCTGCACTTAAACATAATATGTATTTTTAATACTACATTTATGTTCCATCATAAACTGACACTGGACAGAGTAAGTCACTATTGCCACTGTGACTGCATTTGAACTTCAAATGGAAAAGGCTCTACAATGTGGAGCCTTGAAAAAAGCCCTTTTTAATGTCAGGGTCTATCCAGGGTTTTGCAGCAGTGCCAGTCTCTCTAGTTTCTGACCACCTCCCTCTTCATCAGACTACAAAGCAAGTCACCAGTAGGGCTTCTGGAATCCTCAGCCTCTTTCCTTTCCCCAGTTACAGGAACCAGGGAATTCCCCAGTTACAGGAACCAGGGAATTCCCCAGTTACACAGAGAGGATACACAACACCAGGGACTACAGTGTCAGTAGAAACCCAGCCCTTGTTCAGACGCCTCGTCAAAAAAGAAAGCTCCTGCTGCATTTCCTGAGGATGATCAGGCTCTCTCTTGGCTTTGTACAGCATTTCTGCTGCCCTGGGAGTACTTCAATCCTGTTTTCTTGGCTCTGTCTCCTGTGCCCCATCGGCAGCTGCGAGGGCAGTTTGGTGGTCTGGTACCCAATGGGAGCTTACGTGGTCAGCATTGAAAGAAACAACAGGGAAAGATTGTGCAGAGCTGAGGAGACTTTGTATTTCTAGTACTGAACAGCCACAGAGACACCTTTTTTCTTTGCTGCTTTTTTCAGGGTGCCCTTCACGTGCTTCCTCACATGTGGATTTCATGGGGCACATTCTTAGACGTCACTTATTTATAAATCTATGTATTTTTTAAAATCTGAGGACGAAGTCAGGAACCACACTCACTCTCCTAATTTCTCCCCAGATAATACCAAAAAATAGGCTGATGCACAAAGCAGGCTGCACTTTTCCATACGCTCACTCTGGGGAACTGCGGGAATCAGGCTGGTGTGAGTCCTCCCTCCCTTTGTGTAGAGTCAAGCCTCATTTCCTGGATCAGAAGCTGTCTTCTGCTTGTGCAACTGCACCATGAGATCTTGTCTGACAAGCAGGGTTCTGGGACAATACAACAATTGAAGTACAACAATAAATACAGGCTACGTGCTCAAGCCACAGTAACAATTATGTATAAAATTTAAAAAAAAAAAGAGAGAGAGATAATCATCTTGTAAGGCTTCCTACACCTTATTGCTTAGTCATTCATCCTGAAGTGATAAAACAGGTACTCCTAATTGAGACATAAAGATAATATTAAATGCAGTACCATGGCCACTTTCATCATATGCAGAAAGGAACAAAACTACAAAAGTAGAAGAGGGCTGAAAACCAGATTCAAGTGCTATTTCTAAAGAAATCGGAGATATTTTCAGGATTGCTGTCATTCCTATTAGTGTTTTCTGATGTTCATATTTCCGTACTCCCAGCAGCTTTAGCCAGGGAACAGGGTTGCACTGAACAATGTCTACACACACCTCTCAAAGAAAGAAAGTTCCTGGACATGAACCTTATTGTCTTGACAAAGAGAAGCTGAGTGCTTCCTCACTTCACCTGCCAAAAGAGACAAATTATCACACTGACCATTACAAAGTCATGAAGGCAATGAGAAAAAAGTTTAAAATACATATAATAGCATAGGCCTGGAAAAGGAAGAAATTTCACAAGGGACAAAAGAATCATAGAGCAGATACAGGACCTAACAGAAGAACAGATTTGTCACATAAATGCAGTGTGCTCCAAAAGACCCCCAATTTAATACTTTAGAAAATAGCAGTATCCTCTTCATGGCTCACTGGTACTCCCTGAGGAATTTTGGAAAACATTCTAGTAAGACATGTTTTGGCTGAGAATATCATTGGTTTGCTGGGACTTGATTTGATGTTTTCATCATTTTTTTCTTTTTGGTTTCTCATTGTTTTGACTTGTGAGAATGAACACTTGTCTCAAAAACAGGATCTTGGTTACTGAGGAATCTGTTTATTTCAGGCCCTTTTTCCTAACTTGGTATCAGTTGGAACCACTCACTTCTCTTGGTATTTTAGGGGTCTAATTTTAAGCCCTGGTTTTTCAGACATTGGCCAGAGGCCCCACTTGGTCTCTACAGAGAAGAACTGTATTGGAAGATTTAATTTTATGTCTGGTGCAGATCCAAAGCTTCTGAAGACATATGGATATCTTTCCATTGAGCTCCATATGTCCAGGTCTGGCCTCCTGCTTGTGACACCAGTTAGTCTGAGCATCTGTGAAGGGCCTGAAATGGATGTGAGGATCCGCCTCACTTCGGGCACTTGGCAAGTGAAGAGCTGCCACTGCCCAGCTGCAATAAATCTGGTGCCCATGGCTGCACAAGCAGGTGGAATTTCTTCATGGACAAGGTTGTTAAACATTGGAATGGACTGCCTAGGGAGGTGGTGGAGTCACCATTCCTGGAAGTGTTCAAGAACTGACTAGACATGGCACTTGACAAGGTGGTGCTTGATAAAAGGTTGGACTCCGTGATCTCAAATCTCATTTTCCAGCCTAAATGACTCTGTAAAGGCAATTCCACTGCCATCAGGAGCCAGCATCCCAGCATCTTCACAGTGCAAAGAGCCAACACAACACAAAGAAAAGGGAACAGCCTGATTCTAATCTTCTCCTGACAGACTTGTGAAATCCATGCCAGTTCTCTGCACCCTGATTTAGCTCATACCATCACTGGTACAAGCGTAGCGAGAAATCTCCAAGGGATGAGCTTTGCAGGAAAGGCTCTGCTCTTTGACAAGAACAAAACTTTCCCATAATAAGCATACATCATGTTAGCTATCGATGCCAAGTCTTAATCTCAGGAAAAAGATAACAGGGCTGACTTCTCATCCAAAAAACCTCCCATGTCTCCCCAAGGCACTGCTATGCTGCTGGAACTTCTCTGCTGCTTCTCCCTCCAGGCAGTGTCTCAAGCTGCACAGCAGCACAGGTCAGCCCCTGGACATGGCAGTGCTTTCTCCTCTCACCACATCCACCCAACACATCACAAGACTGAAGACAGATCTCTGGGGGCAGGTCAGCAGTCTGTCAGGGCTTTCTCCGTGCACGAGCAGCACTCACTGCACAGGGCTGGGTTTGGTTTGTGTTTGCCACACAAAAGCTGAGAGCTGTTGGAAAGCAGAATTGTCTCCTCACTCGGGGGCTTGCACGTGATGAATGTGGGATTGCACTGAGGCAGAAAGAAAAGGCACCTTTGCAGTGCAACTGTGTTTTAACTACTTTAACTGCTGCTATTTTCTGGTTTTATCGCAGCCATCGTGTTTCCTCTGTCACGTTGATTGTCTGCCACATTTACTTTTTTTCCCCCCAAACAAGAGGCATGAGGACCACTGATAGCTGACAAGTGTTGGGAAGCAAAACACTGAAGGACCCTCTTGTAACCAGAGCAAAAGAGATGGTAGAGAGGATTATTTGCACAGAACTCAGCTTGGGTTTTCAAACCAGCATTTATAGGTTTGGAAAGAGCCAAGAACAGAAACTTTAAAACAGTTATTAGGGGTTTTATGGAAACTGGATGAATGGATGGTTTAAATAGGAAGCCAAATAAATATAAAAAAAGAAGATAATATAAGCCTGGCAGGAGATCTGAGGATCTTGAATAATAAATCTAAAAAAAGTAGGAAAATAAAGCTTTTGAAGTGTGACACAAGGCCTCCGGGGTCCTGGAAAAAGTGTTTCTCAGTAGTAGAGATGCTGTGCTTGAATCAAGGGACAACAATTGCTAAGGTACTGCCCTATTAACACAAACTCAGCTGTCCTGTGCATTGCACTCTAACCACAGTAATACACTCAGATAAACCATCCACTAAGCACAAAGATGGCATCTGAGAGAGAAGCTGAAACCAGCCAACAATAACACCAAGTTATATCCACCGAGTGGCTTCTCCCACTTTGCTTTCTCTAGGAAGCCATGCACATGGATTTCAGTCCTCAGATGGTCACAGTGGTGCCTGAGTTAACCACAGCAACAGCCCTGCAGTGGTGACCTTGTCTCACTTGGAGCTGCGGCTGCAGAGCCTCTGTAGCTGGACACCTCTCAAAACCAACCTACAATCTGTGGGGGAAATGGAAAGCTCCTTGCTCTCATCCGTTTTCTAGAAAATCAGACACCTACTCCAAGTGATGCCTTAGGTTTTTTAACTTTTACATTTTTCAAATCCTGTACTGATTAGTGTGTAACTCCAAAGTTCTGTGTGGCCTGTTAACTACTGTTCTCACACTAGTTAGACATAACGAGCCTCTCTAGGTTTGCTCTTCAAGGACACCAGGCCCCAAAATGTGTAAACTAAAAGCCTTTGAAGAGGAGGGCCAAACTTGGGGTAATTACATAATTAACTGAAGTTATGATTGGAGAATTAACCCTGATATGCAAATGAACCAAACTTACAAAAGTGTGAAGAACCTGTGACCCAGGGTCCATCTTGGGTGGAGCCTTTTGACTGCCCAGGGTGTACCTTTGAAGGCTCTTCAAATGAATACCTGCTTTTATTCTCTTATTCTTGTCTAGCCTCTGTTTTTAGGTAGCCATATCAAGGCATCATAAGTAGTGACTGTGGCTTCTTTGTACCTGAACATCTGCAGCATAAGTGATGCCACGGCCTTTTTGTAGACACAACTGTAGGAAATAAGCAGAGAGAGCCAGATTCATGACAGAGATGATAATCCTTATGATGCAAACAGGTTTTATGCCAACCAAATTGCACCTCCTGTGGAGTTTCAAAAGCTTTTTACAAACCAGTAGTAGATGCAAAGTGAGTTTTGTTATTCTAACTAAATTAGTCATTAGGTGAGATAGCTATTATGCTCTGATAAATAGGGGAAACTGAGGCTGAAAGCAGTGAAGAAATCAGCCAAACAGTGGGAACATCAAGAATCAACCCAAAACTTCTGACTCATGTGCTTGTGCTCATTTGGCTAACTCTCCTTTCATGTAAGCCAGTTCCTGGTTCTGATCTCATTGAAGCCAATGGTAAAACTTCCATATATGTGAACAGAGCAAAGATTTGAAATTTCAGTCTGTCATCTGCACTTTATAGGTTTGTGCCTTTATAGATGGGGCAGATATTTCATTCTGCTCTGTGGTTCAGCCAGCTGGATGGTGCTATGTATATTTAGGGCACAATGAGAAAAATAAATAGCAATTAAAGAACAAAAAAAAAGTCAACTCTTTCTTCCTTATGGAAGATTTTAGTATTTTCAATGGTAAAATTACTCTTCCACATTTATGGCACTTCCACAGAGAGAACAGTTGCTTGTAACCATTAGCAGCAGCAGCAGAGGCTGATCTGGTTCTTCCAGAGGTCTGTTCCAGCAGCCTGGCAGCTCCCCATAGCCACAGGAGGCAGTGGCTCATGCCCATCTGTACCATGGAAGAGAGACAGTGCTGCACCCAGTTATCCCCTCTCTCATCTTCTGGCTTTACTTTGGCTTTTGACAGCAATTACATGCTTTAAGACTGTTTTAAACTATCAGCAGGTGACTACTCTTGCTGATATCCTCTGGGGGAAAAAAAAAGCAGCAAGAAAGTCTTAAAGCTCATACGAGCACAGGATGAAAGAAGTGGAGATCTGGTTCCATCTACACATCACCTGCAACGGAGGAAAGGAAGAGGGACCCTGTGTTTCGTACAACTCACCTGTTCCCCAGGGCCCTCTCTCTGTCAGTACAGAAACACTGATGGGTCAGTCAGGGATTAGCTGCAAAAGGCTCCACACATTCCCAGTGAAAACTCAGCTATTTCATTCCAGCATGTACGCTGGTGAACACCACCACCACCACTTTTGGCCATGGAACCCCAAAATGAGGGCAAACCCAGTGTCACTGCTTGCCCCAGCCATTCTGGAATAAAAAAAAGATGACAGGGGCAAAACTGCTTCTCCTGCAAGGGATGCCAGCAGGACAGAAAGGGGAATGGATCCCTGCTGCAGCCGAGACTGTCTTGGCTAGAGCACATGAATGGTCCTGGTGAACATGCTGTCTCCTGCTCTCACAGGTGAGGCTCCAGTCAGCACATTGCCTGGGCCTGCTCCACAAGTTATGCACAAACAGAACTCTCCCCATTACCTTTCTGCTCCTAAATACATTTGAGAGAAGCACAAGCAACTTCACCTGGATACAACTGACTGTGTCACCGTGCCATGAGTAGAGTACATGTTTTATTCACCTCTGCAAAGGAACCAAGGCCCTGTGGGTCAGCAGCATGGGGCTGGCAAAAGGCAAGGCGAGGGAATCGTCACCTTAAAAATTCTTCCACAAAAAGTGCCTTATCATCCCCCAATTCCTGGATTCTCAGTGTGAGAACAGACAGGAACATCCTCCCTCGCCCCCAGGATAGAAATTTTCAGTCATTGAACAGCTCAGGCTTCAACAAAGCAGGGTGCACATGTGCAAACATGCCCACACAACACTCATGTCCAAATACTCCAAAACGCAAATGACATCAAGATTTTCTTTAATTATTGTATTTTTAAACCCTTGATTTTCTTGTGGTGGAGGCCTGAGAACCATTGGAGACCTTGGGGGGTGGAGGGGTGCCAAACACAATTGTGGCCTGGGAATATTTGCCAGCTGGACTATGTGATTCAGGTTTTGTTCTCAATTTTTTTCCCCCCATTTTCCTTTCAGATCCTGCTTTCTGGCTTGCTGGGGTCTGCAAATGCCCAGATCTAGAAACTGCAAACCTGGACTGCACTGCTGCATGAGTCCCTGCAACTGAGAGCCAATGCAACAGTGAGCAGCAATTTGAGATACCAGGAATCTTGCCTTTAACAGACTACACTCCCTAGCCACAATTCCCATTGAATTTTGAAGGCCCAGGTTTGCTCCTGTTTGCACCCTTTCAGCTTTAACAGCTACTCCTGATTTATATGAGGAATACAGTTTGGGATCTGGGATTCATTTCCTTTTCTAAAGAAAGAAAAAGAAAAGAACAAACACAGTTTGGATCCAACTATCTTGCAGGCTGAAATTCTGTTCTGCATTTTTTCCTTCCTGTGCTGCAGCCTCCTCTGCTCCTTCTGCCTATTTTCAGACGAACTGCTGAGATGCTGAAATTCAAACTACATGAATGTGCATCATATCTATCACCCACAAGGACTGTGTTGGTGCAATATCTTCCTACCCACCCTTCCTACATCAAAGTAAAATCCTCTGGTTGCCTGACACAGTGAAGACTATCCTTCAAGTATGACAGGAGTTCTGCACAGAGGAGGGTAAGCACTGCAGCAGCTGGTTCTCGAGGCTGCTGCCCACCACGGAGATGTGCAATGTTATCTTGAACTCAATCCCCAGCTGATGTGCCAGCACAAAGCACCAAGACCCAACCTTTGGAAAAGACACGGGGCATGATGTGAAAGATGTTGATCTGTTCCAGCTGGCAAAGAGGCAGCACTCTCTGCCAGCTGCACACAGAAAGGGGAGCTGGAAGAGTATTTTGGGTCCCACAGGCCCCCACCATGGAGAAGGGTTGAGAACAAAGCCCTTTTATGCAATAATCTTGAGGCATTATCAGCAGCAGAGGTCTGAGGGGAGTGGCTAAAGCAGGAGGAGGACATTACAGATCCTAATAAGTAGCAATCACACAATTGTTTGGGACAAACTGTGGCTGAAGATGAGCTCCTCCATAGAATCTCATTAACATGAGCTATCTTGCCAGTGACTGAAGGGACACATGCACAGCCTTCATGCTCTCAGAACAAGACATCAGACAGCACAGATGGAAAGTCTGAAAATTCCCATTTCCTGCAACTCTTGCAAAAGACTCTCTTTGGCCACTTTGTAATCAGTTCTGTGCCATCTCCTTTCTGAACTCTTTCATCTTTTCCTCGTGAGTCAGCTCCTGCAGTACCCGAAGCAAGATAGATCCACCTTTTGGATAAGAGAAAACTTGTCCTGTACGCTGGTTTTATCTTTAGTAACCTGAGCCAGCAAGATACCTAAAAACCATGTGGGTTTTCACAATCTTGCTAAGAGAGCAGGGAGGGAAAGCCTTACTGGAAGGCAAAGCCTAGATATGCATTGCATGGCACAGTATGGACATCCTTCCTCCACCCCCTGCTGTCCCCAGTAACTCATCAGGATCCTTGATCCTCTAACAGGACACAGTATGCAAAACACGTGGAACCCATGGTCTTATCTGGAGACTTTGTCTTATTCTTCACCCAAATTAAATAGTTCTTCTGTGAGCCTTACCAGCAGTGCCCCAGTTTCACAGCACTCCAGTCACTCCTTTCAGAAAGGAGGGAAATACTCCATCATCTGGACACGCCACAAACATCAAACGAGGATCAGCTAACATGAACAAAAGCAGAAGCATGCTACATCTGTGCTTGTCCAAATTATTTGGCAAATAACAAGTATACTGGGAAATAACAGATGAGGACAAAACAGAGGAGTTATTTCCTCACAAATCGTATTCTCAATAAATGACTCGCTTTGCTAAGAATAATTTGACTGGAACATTGGACTTAAACGGTGTAAAACTTTTATTTTCCACTTGCTCTTCATGCACAGATTCTGTGACAATTTAACTTCTTTTACTGGGTTGGGGGACCGAAATTACACCCCAGCATTGCACTATTAAGCAGCAAAATTACCATTGTTCCTCTTTGTGTGCCTCCTCTCTGTTTTAGACCTCTTCACTGGTATGCAACATATTTCTATCCATGCAGAAATCCTAAAATACAACTGTAGAGTAAGATATAAAATGCCCTACATGGCTGATCAGGACATAAACCACCACAGCACAAGTTGCTTGCTAACCTCCTACCACTCAGCACCAGAATTAATTCAAGAAGGCACTTCCTTCCCCTCACCCCATCCCCTCATTTTTCCTTTTCCTCCAACCTATACAGCTTCAATGTACACAATTTTATTTGCAGAAGTTTTTAGCTCATCCATCTGGGTCACACATCTATGGGTGATACCAGTACAAGCTAAATATCCCAGAAAGAATTGTGGGGGTTTGCGCTGCATTCATCTCCAGAGCAAAGCTCCTGATGGCAAGCCTAGGCTCAAGCACATGAGGAGGATTTGGACATGCAGGCTCTATCAGCAGCCATACACCCCATGTACTGCCCAGGCACAGAAAGCAGATTTCCTTGCCATCTTCTGGGGCTTTTTTTTTCCCTCACGAGATCTGTTGTCAGAGAAAGGGAGCTGAGAGCTTCTTTCCTTCCACCAGTGGATTGGTTTCACTCATACATTAATGGGAATTGCAGGTGCACTTCAACCCAAATGTTCATTTCTTCGAACAGCAAAAAAAGGCTACATGCACTTGGGGAGAAAGAAAATCCATCCATTCGTGCAATCTTAGCTTTCAAGGGGAAATGTGCAGTGGAAAAAGAAGGAATGATAGGGGAAATTAAATTAAAATGCAGGAAAAAGAATATTAGTAACAGAAGGGAACTTTTACCTGTGCTGCTTGCCAAAATGCTTTCATGATGCTCAGTGAGAATACACAGGTGTACAGGAAGCCCAGCAGACTATCCAAATATGATGCTGAGTTGCCAGCTTCCAGGGAAATTGTCCTGTATTGTAGCCTTAGAGAACTCAGCAGTTGAGTCCAGCTCTAATCTCGGTGGCTCTGTTGTCCCTTATTTCCCTGGGCTGGCAGGACAGCCCCAGGGGCATTCCTGCAGTATCTCCTGGTTCTCCTGCCAAACAGTCTGTGGCACCTTCAAAGGCACCGCGAGGGAAGGGGGATGCAGGGCAGCACTCACTGACACGGCAGAGGGTGTTCTGGGAAGAGTTTCCCAGGCACTTTGTGACAAAGACCATAGGAGGCTGCTTGCTCTTGTGGTCCAAGTTGCTTGCTCAGACCTACAGAACTGCCCAAACACTGCCAGCCTGCACTCAAACAATTTCCAGAGCCTTACTACTGTGCACTGCAGTTCCATTCCCGGATATTTCACCAGTTCCTTGTACAGCACCATGAAAACAGCCCTATCTCCACAGGTCACCTGCCTAATATACCTGGATTGT
This sequence comes from Ifrita kowaldi, assembly GCA_013398055.1. Taxonomy (NCBI): domain Eukaryota; kingdom Metazoa; phylum Chordata; class Aves; order Passeriformes; family Cinclosomatidae; genus Ifrita; species Ifrita kowaldi. Next base: position 579,541 of record VZRS01007162.1, read on the forward strand.
ACTTACAGTGGCAGAGAGCAGCCACCAATGTTTGAACACCCAAGGCTGCATTGCTGCTATTTCACTTCATTTAAAAAAAGAGAGAATTTGCTAAAACCCCAACCACACATAAATATTGTATAAAAATTCTTTTCCTGTCCTTTTCCACTCCTTCCCACAAGTTCACTGGAATGGCAAGGTTTCTGATATGGATACCAGCCCTTTGAATAGAACTTGGCAGGTTTCACATCACTCATTCCACGCAGCACAGTGCTGCATGACATTAACAGCTTCCAGCCATACCATTGACAAGAGGAAAAGAATTCCTTCTGTTAGCAGTGACCTTCCAAGGTAGTGTGCCAACAGCCTTTCTCTATTTCATTGATTTTCCCAAATCATTGTCAGAATTTCTGGTAATAGGTTCATTAGTTTCACAACGAAGAGATGATTAATATATCCACCAAGAAGAGAGCAGGAGGAGCTACAAAGAACATGAGAACACGAAGATGGAGTGACGTGAATGATAGATCAGCTCGGGTCACAGGTGGAGCTGCCCAGCGTTGTTCTCCCCTCCGTGCTGTTAGAAATTGGGGTGCAATCAGGCTCACACCCATCTGACCTAACTGACCATTCCCCAGTCTGATCATGGACCCTGCCCAGCTCTGGGCTCTGTGCATAGAGTTTATTCTTGAAGACCTCACAGTTTTACCACTTAGCTCCACACAGTTCAGCTCATGACATGCTATTGACTTTCACCCAAACAAGCTCAGTTGATCTCTTCTGTCCCAAACTTCCTGTGTGGCTGAGGTCTCTCTCTCTCTTTTTCTTTCTATTTCTGGGTAATCACCTTGAAATGGACAGTAACTGAAAACTTACCAGCCTTGGCATTCCCTGACATCACTATTTTTCCATTTTTGTCAATGCCACGTCATTCCTCCCATCCATTAGTGGCTATACTAGAAATAACGTCTCTTGATAAAGTCTCCTGATTGGTTTGCTTAGAATGCAAACCAATCAAAGCATATGTTGATAGAAATTATGTCTTACATTCTCAAGTAAAGAGCGGCAACTTTGAATACAGTTTACAGCAACAAAAACTTAAAAATCGATAAAAATTGTACTGTAATAACAATTGCTGATATCACGGTATTGTAACCTCTTGGAGGCCTAGACCAACCCCATCTAACCAGGCTTTCATTCCTGCATATTTCTAACTTCACTCTACTTTATCTACATCCTACCAGACTGTGGACTTTCAAGAGTGTTATCTTTCCATTTCTCTTACAGGATGGGATTGCAGAGAACACGCATCACAGCAAACCCCTCTGTTCATCTCAGAATCTCGAGGAGACAGGAACACGCCCAGAGCGAGAGGCCCCAGGCCCAGGGGACTCAGCGGCAGCCGGACCATCTGTGCTGCTCTCCTCCCATGGTCATGTTTAATGCTTTCCTGAAGCTACACCTGCATGCCAAACTGGACAAATCCACATCCTCAAGACAGGGGAAAAGCAGTTTTAATGCTCTCGTGCAATCTTCTTTGGCTTGCTTTTGCTATTTGTAGTATCACTAAGGAAACCAAATGTGACACTGGTGATCTTTATTCAACATGTGCCTTCCCCAGACATGATCTCAGCTAACTTGTGTATCACTTAAACCCAGCCCATTCTTTCTCATACAAATGCCCAGGAAATCAGGTTGAACTGGAAGGTAAGCGATGATAGCTGTGACTGGATAATTTTATGTCCAGTCCATGAAGAGCTCCAGGCCTTTGGAGCAGCAGCACCTGTGATGCTAAGCAGAGTACACGGTATGTTTGTTGTAAAGTTAATAATAACACCTCTTGCTGGAAGGTCTCACGGCACTTTACAGCAGTGGGATGTAATTACCTACCAGAAACGGAGACAAAGGGATGGGATGTGACTCCTCTGAGATCATCTACCTGCTCTGGAACAGCCACCAAGGTTACAGTTCAGGACTTCTGTGTCCCTACCCAATGCTTCCTCCAAGTGACCCTAACAATAAAACACACCAGACTAGATAAAAATACAGCCAATTCTGTCTCAAATCCAGGCTTTGCTCTACCGTTCCCTGGCACTTTCTTTTTAAAGCATTCACCTTCGTTTCTGAATAAAATGATCACTGTTTGCCGTCCTTGGCGCTGGCTACTGCCTGTGGAAAAGCAGAGTTTTAGTTTTGTAAATTCTGAGGGGGGAAAAAGATCCAAAACAACCAACTAACCAAACCAGAACTCTTTACTTTTGATTCAAATCCTCCCTCTGGCACAGCCCACGTCCCACTGCCAAGTTCAGTGGTTCCAGGTCCCAGTGTGCTGCTGTTATAGCTCTGCCCTGCCAAATCTTCATCACTCCTCCAGGTATCAGAGATACTGCCAAGGCCTCTCCCTGGTACCAGAGACATCTCATCATGCCATGTTGGGCAGACTGTAACCCCAAGAAGCTCTGCCACCGTTTCTGTCAGTAAACCTTCCATTGCTAACAAAGGACCCGTGACAGAGGAAGCACATGAACAGTATTTTTGCAGAAAGGGGATGAGCAACTTCAGTTCAACTGCAGCAAAAGGAAATGGGGTGGCTTGGACAAGCACCTCTCCCACTTTACACTGAGTGCCCAGGGCAGTTACTGCAGGTGATACTAGGACCAAAGAAAAAAGACAACACTCAGAGAAGCCTCTGGGTTTCAAGTGTGCTCTAACTGCCCCACTCCTACACAATTTACCCTTTCAGGTATTCTGGCAAAGAAATCCAGGTACAGATTATGGGACAAAGCCTAGAGAAAAAAAGAACCTCTAGATATTAAAGGTGGAAGCTGATTTTCCTCTGTTTCTCTTGTTAGGGAGGTCAATCCACCTGATTTCTCCCACATGTTGTTCTTGCTCAGGCTGACACTTGCATCACTTGCAGCCGAAGAGGAGCATCAAACTGGTAATCTGCCATGTCTGGCAGCAGACACACAAACAATGAGGCTGACTAAATGCCCTCAGTAACTTTTGGTTTATGTATGAGTTGACAGCACTCTGACACTTTCAGGGGGTATTAAATACCTCACAGAAGTGGGCCAATAGCCAGGGCACAGATCTGGCACACGGAAAATAATAAGTGGAGTATCTCCTTGTAACCACGGCAACCTGAACAACACTTTGAAAACAGTGCCTATCCCTGTAGAATTGCTGAGGATGAACAGACATACATTTGTGAAATAGCAAAATAAATATTATAGTGATGCTCCTGAATTGCAGAATAAATCCTGCTTCATGCAGACGTGAATGTCAGAAAGCCAGATGTTGTCTATTGATACCAAAACTTCCTATAATCCCCTAAAATTTGTTGGATAACATACAGGAACTGATTGTACCAAAGCTGAAAGGAACAAGAACAGCCCTGACACTTACACAGCTAAACACGGGGCAATACTGATAGTATTTCAGAACTTGTTCTTAATCAAACTTTACTGCTTTTTGTTAATAGGCATGTTTATTTACTTCCATGGATTGTGTGGTAAGAGACCTCATCCACATTACCAGAGTTTGCATCAAGATAGACATGGCTTTATAACATAATGCCAAGACAGAAGGGTAATTGAATGTCTTGAGATAGGGGCTCTGATGCAGAAAATATGAAATTATTACACACTCCATCAAGTTCCTCACAACAGCTGCAGAGCAGAAACTATAATCTAATTCTTGGAGATAAAAAATGTGATCATAATAAAAAAATACAGTGAGAACAAGAGTGTCCATGGTCAGAACCAAAGTGACAATGGTTAGGTGGAAGACCCACTGGGGTCTTGCTGAGTTACAGCTTTCTGATACTGTGTCTATCTGGATATGAGGCCAAAAAGAATTATTTTCTGGATCAATCAGATTCTACAGCAATACTTAATTTAGTCTACCTAAAATTCTCCACTGAGTCTGTCTGATTTTCTTGTCACAGTCAGGGTAGGGGCACATTCAATCAAAAAGAGGAGGCAGATGAATCTTTATTCAAAACTTGAATGAAAGCCTTGGGATTAATGAACTTTTCACTAATATCTTCTTCCCTAATGGCTAAAATTTCTGTTTGCATTTCCTTGATTTCAGATATTACTGTTATTAAAGGTAGGCATTACCTCAAAGATATGAATAGCATCAGGCTATGAAGAAGTTTGTTACAGTACAGAGTTCTTTAATCTGTGGGTTTACCCAGAGACTGAAAGAAGTCTCAAATACACATAAAAAACCTAATAATGGTAAATAACCTGTGATGGGTTCAGTTTACAAGAAGAAAGCCCAGTATTTCAAGACAATCCATTTATGAACTGTTCCATGGTAATGGTAGGAAAAGCCGAGGGCATGGCATCATTGTGCTTATCACTGTCTCTGTTTTCACAGAATCCAAGATTAAACAAGGGCCAGGAGGAATCCTAGGAGGTCAAACTCATCCAGACAAATGCTTCCAGTGCTGCAGATCCCAGACCCCTCACGGCCAACTCATACTCGAGCTTTGTTGCCTTTCCATTAGAAACCTTTGCTGGGAATTGCAGTTAGACACAAGAAGCAATTTGCACATACATGTTGCTGTTTCACACTGGTGAATCCACCCCAACCTCACCAGAGCCTCCCAGAGGCTCATAAAAGAGGACAGAGATCCCTGCTTTCTGGGAAAGGACAACTGAGAGACCAAGTGAGATGAGCAACAGAAAACATACAGGCTGCAGCAGAGCCAGAAAAAGAGTCATGGAACCAAGCGTTGTCAGGTGTTCATTGAAACACTGCAGTTGTGTTTCCCACTGGAGAGCTTCTGAAACCAGAGATCCAAGGGGAACATAAATGCCACATGCTGTTAACAAGGTCTGTTCCCATCATAAGCATACATTTATCTCATCACCCTTGCTCTCAGACCTGGAGTTTTTCACTGGAAGTCACTAACGTGTCACAACAACTTCCTGAACTGGTGCCAAAGAAACTGTTGCTTGTGATTGCTTTAAATATGTCAAAGCTCTGCCTTGCTTTTTGTTTGTTTGTTCTTTAAAAAGTATCTTTTACCTGATAGTTTTTGCCTTAGACATGGCAGCTCAGTAAGAAAACAGACTAAAGCAATTCTTCTAAGATGTGAAATGAAAGTCCTTTTTAATTTAAATGTAGTGATTCTTTAAGCAAAATAGCTGAGAAAAAAATCTTTTTTATTTTTTTTTTTTTTTTTGAGAGATGAAAACTGTGGTGACAGTCACACATCAGGGGAGTAACTCTGAGGCAGGTCCTGTTTTCTGCAGAAATGTCTGTGCTGGGAATGGGGGGTGCCTGGTACACAATGTCCTTTTGCTGCCTCCACGGGAAGAAGGCCAGGACAGGCTTTCATTCTGCACTTCCAGCAAGACTCTCTCCATGCTCCTGGGCTGTGCTCTTCCAGGTACTCATTCCCTGTGAAATCCAGGGGTAAGGACCCTGCTGCAGGCGGTGCAGAGCAAATCACTGGCAGAGCCCAGGAGACAGAGCAGCAATTCTGTGCTGACCAGACACAGGGACACATTTTACCTTCCATCACAGTATCACAAGGTAGAACACAGCTCACTTTCACTTGGGAAAGAAGCAAGAAAGGTTTCCAATGCCTCAGCTGCCTTGAGACAAGCAAATGCAAAGAGCTGGTAGATGCAACCTGGACCAGGCACTGGGCAGGTGTAGTTAATAGCAAAAACCATCCCTATTTATGGAGAGGAAAAAGCCCAAGAACTGCCTTCAAACACTTCAGGAACAGTTAACAGAGTTTCTGCTTCCATTTATTTTTAATTCCTTTCTGGTGTTTCTTCTTCTAAAATGTAAACTTTTGAGGCAAGAACCAAATTAAGTCCAATTGAGTAATTCAATTTATCAAGAAGAAAAAACCCCAATGAATAAGATAGTCCCACACAACAGCTCATTTATATTCTAGACAAAATGATGCTACAAACTCAGCAATGACTACCCTGTAATTTAGAATAAAATACATCAGAGAGGCATGGTAATGGTCACCTTATCAGACGCTAAAACAAAAGAAAGAGTGCTGTAGTGGTTCAGTTGAAAAGATCTCTTACCATGAGGAAAGCTGAAAATGTGCAGGTTGGGAGAAAAAGTCCTCAGCCACACCTCTGGTATAACATTAACTTAAATGGCAACAGAATTGCCATATTTCCTTTCACTGCTGCTGTCATTAAAAGCCTCGTGGACTGAAGGGAACCTGATCAGTCAAATTTGGGAATGAAATTGGGTCGAGGCAAATAGACCACAGAGATGGCAAAGACACAGGGAGACTTACATAAAAAAAAAAAAAAAGAAAGAGAGAGAGAGAAAAGAAAAGAGAAAAAAAGAAGAGAAGTTTATTTTAGTAATACATCAATATAGATATATCTCTCCAAACTAATATATATATAAAATAATTTTTCATGTTGACAGCATCAGTTTAAAGATGACTCCATGGCTGTTAGCCAAAGGTTTGGAGAAGTGTTATTTGGCCCTGTAAGTCACTATTATGGAGACAAACCCCACTCTTTTGGGTGATTTGGTGTACGTGGAAGCACAGATGTGATTTTTGCAAAGCTGGCTCTGTCTCTGTAGTTAACTCTGCTCTCTCCAGTGCATAGCTGACATCTGCCACTGCCAGTCTTCCTTGACTTTGGTCAAATTCCTCTCAGAGCTCATGCTGGCAAGCAGCAAATTCTCAGCTTGCTGCTCTCCCTTGAAAGAGTTTCTTTCCTCTGCCTTTCACCAGTGAGAAATGGAGAAATCTAAACCTTCCAGTGCCTTAATCTTGCTGTTCTGGTGAAGTGCTCCATCACTCTCAAGCACTACCAGATCTAAGCAAAGCCATGCCAACCCTCTGGAGTGACAGTAACCCTTTCCACATAAACAGTTTTCCAAGATGATTTTTCCATTAGGTTCTTGATCCCTTTGGCATGCATTGTTCTGACTTGATGAAATGAAATCTGAAACTTCTTCCTCTTGAGGAAGAAAAGGCTTTTGCGTGCAACACAAAGCACGGCAGCTGCAAAGCGGCAGTGTCTGTACCTACCAAAATAAGCGTGCACAGGCACCACGTCCCTCTGCCAGAGGAGCACCCAGCAAGGAGCTGCACATCAGCGATCCCAAAGCAGCCAAGAGAAACATCCAAGCCATCCAGACACTTTCTGCAGCTGAAGAAGCTGCATTTGACTCTCAGTATCCCTTTGAAGGTTTAGGTGCTGCAGCTGCGTGCGCAGCTGTGCAGAAGCAAAGGTACCTTCTGCAGCTTGAGTGGCAGCGTGGGGAGGAGGCTCAGGAAGGACTGTCCCAGCTCTCTGCAGGGTGGGACAGGATCACGATCTGGGGGCTCTTGAAGTGCATTCCTGCTGTCTCAATGTGGTGGGGAAAGAGGTGCAACCAGAGCTCAGAGCACAAGGGCAAATAATGACTTTGTGTTGGCACCCTGCGCTGAGGAAAGCAGGAAGGGCCAGATCTGACCAGTCCAACAGATAATTCCAACCACGACTCTCAGGCTGGGACAGGGGCCTCCGCTGTGGACAGTGAATCACCAACCAGCCCAGAGATATTTCCTTCCATTAGTCAGGGGAAAGCCTAAAGAACGAGAGTTTATTCCACTTCTGGTTTTAATTTCCACTTTGTGGTTAGCCTTGAAAAACTAATAAACATTTAGCATATCTACCACATAATTCTGTGTTTGCCTGCCTGTATAGGAGCTGTAGGGAGCAAATATAGCAACAGACTTTAAGTCAAACTGACAGTCATTTGTCTGCATCAAAGAAATAATATTTTTTTTGTCCAGTGACAGCTTTTCAACCCCTGATAAATTTGAAATCAATCACATAAAACAGAACAGAAAAATAAATTTGCTAAAATATATGTGTGTGCTTATGTGTGCAGATTCAACACAGGCTGGAAGTCTTCCCACAATTAATTAAGTTTAGGTGTTTGCCAGTTTTTAAGAATGCTGCTCTCCTGCAGCCAGTCCAGCCACCCAGTGGAAGGCTCCTGGAAATACATCAGCCTATTTCTGATCACTTCCCATGTATTGATACTGAAACTCTCTTAAATTAGCAAGATGCTGCTGTTCTTCGGTAGCCTATAGGCTCACCCCAGGCTAACAGCCTGCAATTCAAATAACTGATACTTAACACCCTTAACAGCCAAAAGCCCAGGACACGATTTGCCTCAGCTGAACACCCTTTCCCATTGCCAGATCTTCTCTCCCTCCGTCACTCATGAGTCTAAATAATACATGACAGTTCACATTAAGCTGCCTTTCTATGACACTTCTGAGATGATTCCTCAAAGAGCTGAAACTCCCTTTGTGCAGCAGGCTTTTAATGAGCTTTAGGAAGGGCTTTATAACCTCTCAGAATCAATCTGAGCCCTTATAAACATTCCTCAGTGACCCACTTTTCAAATAAAGGCTTGTGGTTTTCGGCTAGGAAGATGCAGAGCTGTGTTGGTTATCTAAGCAGTTGTTGCAGTGAGAGAGGAAGGAATTTAAAGACTGCCCCAACCTGAGCTGGCAGCTGGGCTTCCCAAAAGGAGCACCACCAGGAGAACCACAGAGTGTGGTACAGAGGGCTCTGTAGGATACAGAAGCCTGAGCAAGGACAGAGCCAGCACACAAGCACATGAAGGGATGTCACTGAGCCGCCGTGTTGCCATTCTCCCCAGTTTCCAGCGAGGATGCTCTGTGTACGCACAGGCTGCAGAATACCCCGAGGCTGTGCCATGGGCTGTGCACAGAGAAGGGCTGGCGTGGGAGGTGAGTAATGGGACACAGAACAGCTCATTTGAGAGCCCTGGTTTGTGTCCATCGCATCTCATTAGGGGCCTCGGGTGGAATCACTGCTTCCCTGACGTCAATGGCAAAACTCCCGCTATTGCTCGCCTGGGCCGGGATTCACCCACGAGAGTTTCTGACACACGAGAAAATCTTCAAAACCACACAGGTGGGTCTCCCCTGTGGTCTGCAACACACAGTTCACTGTCCTACCAGTGTGACACAACCTTCTGCTGAATGTGTGAGAGGCTGAACTACACGATGCTGCATCAGAGGGGACAGAACCTGGCAAAGCACATGTACACAAACACACCCACACAAATGCACTGCTGCTGCTGCGGAGATGGCATTCGCTAGAGCTGGTTCGGGCAGAAACCTGAACAAAGCCCAGTGCCAGCTGTAAGAGAAATCACACCAAAACCAGCTTGATAAATAAACATTGAACGAGCATCAGAATTTTGCTAAGCACATAGGAAAGATTCTGTTTCAAAAAACCCAACTGAACAAAAAAACAACCAACAAACAACAACAACCAAAATAATACCAAAATCCTAAAACCAGAATTCTCTGTGTTTTATGGCAAAGAACTTCAAAGAGCTTCCTCAATAAATGAGCTGCACATTCATTCACAATACTTGACTAGGTTTAGAGCGAGTCACTGTAACAAGCTGACTATAATTACAGCAATAGAAGACACTGATGGCAACACTACTGTGTTACACACTCATCACTAAACATGCAATAAAGCATGTGAAGCCAGTCCCAGCACTCAAACCCCATCGTTCACTGGAGCTGGATGAAGGCAAAGTCTTTATTACTGTGATAGATGAGAAGGTCTGCAGGTGCCTAACATGCCAAGAAAGCATCATGCTTTGTGTCACCGAATCTGAGAGAGGTGACACACATTACAACAGACTATTGCCATGCAGAGAAAAGGCCAACTTACTCACAGCTGCAACTACCATCCCACTCTGCAGCAGGCTATCTAACAAGGCAGCAGGAAAACAGGGCTGGATATTTAGCCCGTCCCCAGTTAGATTTATTTATAAGTTAAATAATGCAAAATGTTGTTTGCAGTATTAAAGGCACAGTGTCCTTCCCACGGGTCTGCTGCTCTGCTTTAACACACAATGGATGTATGCTCCTGCCTCAGTTTCCCTTGGCTCAGCCGGCTAATCATAATTGATTGTATATCTTCTTATAGATAAAATAACAGTGTTTGAACTCAATTATGGCCTGGTTTTTGTACAGAATTTAACACTGACTATAAAAGCTGCTTCTGAAAATGGTCCCCAAAACAAACCTGTGTGTTTACCCTTCCTGCAATTCCTCACTGAATGGAATTTTGCTTTAGCAATTGTATGGATGCTAAATGAGGACAAGCCAAGCACATAGTTTGGGAAGGGTTGTAAAACTCTAATAAAATCTGATCCATATTTTAACATTAGTCAGCCTTGCAGTTATGTAAATGTAAAGCAAAAGGATCCCTGAAGTATGTTTTCCTATACAAGAAAGTTACAAGAACAGTGATTCAGGTTTGAGTACCAATAACATCTTGCACAATTCAAACCTATGTTTACCCCAGGCAGCTCTCAGCAGGCAGCAGAGCAGTGTAAGGCAAATGGAATTCTCTCTTCACCCCTTTCACATACTCTATACTGCATAGCAAATTTCACCCCCTGGATTTCCACTTTTAAAAGTTACAATCTGAGCTCACTTTAGAAAAATATACAGTGGAATTAAACTCTAGACTTGATGGGCTGCTCCAGGAATATTCCTTTCCCAATAGCTTCCTGTGAAGTAATAGAAAACCCAGGATAAGTGAGTCCTGTGCTGTCACACTCGGATGTGCTGCAGTTAAGTGTTAACTGCACATGGGCCCACCAGCTGGGGGATGGTGACCCAGGGGCTCTCTGTTTGCCTTCTGACAGGCAGGTGCACCTGAACTGGTGTGCTGGCAGCAAAGTCCCCACAACCCCTTTGGGATGGCTCCTGCAGTCCTGATTCCCATTAGCTGGAAATCCACAGTACTCTGCTGCCAGTGATGAGTAGGCATCAGAAGGAACACAGCAAGGGCGATCGGCAGGGGCTGGGAAGAACAGGGGAACGTTCTCCCTTCCATCAGATCCCACTAAACAGGTACCTTATCCCACAGGGATCTCCTCAGGGTGCCCAGGTGATGAGTTAAAAAGTAGCCAAAAGTCATCTAAAAGAACAGGCCAAAATTAATACTTTCAGCCTGCATGACTGATGGCACACTGAGGTGAGAAAAGCAGGAAACAGAGACTACTGGATTAAACAATTACTCTTTGTAGCACTCATTATAAAGTATAGGTTTTCCACAACGTTTACAGTATCCACTCAGCACTCACATGTGGCATTTCAGTCACTTTCTGTTGATGTGTGTGATCACCGAATGATCCAGCATCACACAGGCTCCTTCCAGGAAACATGTGTTTGTTTCTGCCTCACAAATTAAGATGGGTCCCAGAACAAAAGAAACCTGATCTCTGAGGAAACTCAGATCTGGATTTGAATTCAAGTCCAAACATGACATCTGGTTTAAAGAAAATAAAATAGTCACACACACATTACACATACAGAGATATGCATTCCCCTGGGGGTCCACACCAGGGGCTAGAATGTATTTTACCTTTATCCAGTAGTCCTCCTATATAATATATTTTCTATTAATTTCTATCTTTACTCCCAATGTTTTCAAAGAAAATGGTGTGTGTGTTACTGGGGGAAACGGGATAAAGCCAGGAGAGAGTTCACACACTATGAAAAAGACTCCCTCCTCCCGGAGCTGCTCCCCGGAGGAGGGAGTTCTTTTCCCAGGACTGCCAGGCTGGATCATTCCCTTCTAAGGCCACGTAAGACAAAACGTTGTTGCCCTGAAAGCCCCTGGCTCCCGGGAATCCCTCCGGAGCCGAGCTCCGCGTGTCCAGCGCACGCCGTGCCGCGAGATGGGGCTCTGTGCGCACGGACAGGGCGGACACGGGCACGGCCCCGAGCAGTCCCAAGGGACACTCGGCACCAGCGATAGGATGTAGCAGCACTGAGGCTCATATTCCACCTGCACAGACAGGCTGGCCGGAGCCCCTTTCAGACTGCCTGAGGGAGCAAAGAGCAGCCGCTGTTTTTGCATGACGGCTGTCATGCACGGGAAATAAGAGCCCAGGGTCAGAGCTGCCGCTGGAGACTGGCAAGTGCCAGTTTTCCTGGAATACTGGCCAGAAATTCTGACCAGGAAGACAAGATTCAGCTACGGGGAGAGGCAGATGGGAGCTGGCTACTGATGCTGAGACCTTGCTGCTGAGTTCCTGGGAGGAGATGGCAGGCAGAGGGGCGTGTGAGACACAGCATAAAGAGAAGGATGGACCTTGCCTGGGAGAGTTTCGAAACAAAAGACAGCATCTGACTTAGAAACAGGAGAGCAGGTTCACCAGCAGTGAACACTGCAGACAGAACCCCAGCCACAGCGGGGACAGGTGGGACTCAAGACCTGCTCAGCAAAGGGGAACCGCAAGCCTTGCCCAGCTGGGGCTCTGCACCAAGGCCTGCCAGGGAAAGCCGTTCCATCTAGAAGCTGCTTTTTGCACAAAGGAGGGAGCAGGATATACGTAATGCTCTTTTATTTTAAAAGGACTAGTAATAGTCCTTTTAATAATAATAACATGGTGTACATGGGGGCTTGTGTACAGAACACTCCTTAGTTGTCCTGCAAAAGAGAAATATGAGTAAAATGCACGTCAAATAACTCCCTGATACAGGAGCAGATGTCTCCTGGCCCTTAACAGGCTCCTGTGGCACAGGCAGAGCCACAAGCAGCCCCCTCGTAAAGCAGCCACTTCAACTCCCTCCAAACTCTGCTGTGATACTACCCACACCCTACTGCTTCCTCCCAGGGGCACCTCTGCCTCTTTTCTTGCTGTTTGCTCACATTCAGGGTGTCTGCAGAAGAAGGAAGAGCTGGGCTCAGATGATCTGCTATCAGACAGAGCCTTGGGGCACTCGGCCCTGCCTGTCCCTGGTCCCACTGGCTGCAGTCAGCTGAGTGTGTCCAGGTACACACTGAGGGCTTGTGGGTTATTCAAACCACCCAGACATCCAGGACTGCTCACAGAATGCAAAGTCCCACCTGCACTTGGATGCTACATTTTGGTGATTTCACATAAGGGGTCTGGTCTGCGTGGAATTGCTCCACATTGACAGCACTACACAGAGGTGAGGCAGTAGAAAGCATCCCCCTGTGATTCCACCCTGCAAAGCAGACTGCAGGGGCTGTCCTTAGTGATCTCTGGGGTGCCTAGAGATGTATGCATGGTGATGTGAGGTTGGAATAGGAGACAGAGGCCAAAGAGCCCTGTACGAAACAGGAACACAAGAGAAACTTCAGCAGACACAGTATTTTTCTTGCACCAAGGCTGAGCCAGTAGGTGCCTCTCAAGAAGGTTGTTCAGGGTGCTCCTTTTCCCTTGGCAGCAGGGCAAGTGCATCTACTAATGAATAGGGCCCTTAGAAAAGGCAAGGAATTTTTTTCCTCCCTACACATATTCAGAGGAAAGAAGTTTTTTTGTTGTTTTTAGCTTCACTCCCCCTCTTCAAGATTCTTTCATTTGTGATTTCTAATCATCATTCCACTCTTCTTTCCCTCCTTTTCTTCACTCCCCATTTGTGAGTCACCCCCCCAGGCTTGGCACCGCTCCAGACCCAATGAACTCCAGGAAGGTTTTTTTCCCTCTCCTTTCCTCACCACCACCACCTTCTCCTCCCTATTCAAGCCGAACTCGTGGACAAAATAAACGCTGGCACTGGGTCATTGTCCTTCCCCTCCCCATCACAGGATTTTGAGAGAGGATTAAACTAATCTCATACATTGACTCGCTCCTGGGTGCTGGCCGGGACTCCTGCCATGCAACGAGATGGCATCAAGTGCAATGTCCCAGCAACGTGTTTCTGCAGTGACTTCCTATGCAAAGGCAGCAGAAGGATCCACCTCAGGAGCTGGTGCTTCTATATTGTGCAGTGTCAACACAGTCATCACATTTAACACATTGCCTTGATTTAAAAAGAAAAAAAAAGGAAAAGGAAAGAAAGAAGAAGAAAAAAAGTCCAGGAGGTTCAAGGGAATGGATAATCCACCCAAAGCAGTCATTTCAGTGCTTCTGCTTTGGCTCATATGTTGATTAATACTTAAGCAAAGAGTACCGAAAGCTGTGCTGAGATGGGAGGGAGGCCACTAGGACTGGGACTTCCTGGAATTACTTGGAGTCTCCTCCTGTCTCCCATATATCCAGATGATCAGTACCTGCAGCGACCTCCTAGGAGCGGGCAGTGCCTGCCTGCAGGGAGCCCAGCAACAGCAGCCTTTGAGTGTTTCACAAAGGAGGACAACCATCGCTGCTGCCTCTCAGCAGGTGGGAAACAGACTCCGGAAAACACAGTGATTCCCACAACCCCCACGGGCAAACAAATGGGTTACTCTGGGGCTTTAGTGTCAGAAAACACCAGCTCACTGCTGACATCTTTGAAAAGATACTGCTAGGGTTCAACTGCCTGGATAGCTCTAACGAAATAAAGCTGCTGGGCTGTGTGTGCAACTCCATCATCCCTCACTGACTTACACAAAGCTGCTTCTGTCCAAAGATGTCAAAACATTTGGCAGACAAGGCCACAACTCAGTAGAGTTTGGGAATCCTGTGAGTCCCATGTGAGTTGACTTTGATGCAGCACATTTTTTAAGAGCTAATGGATTTTAACTGGTAAGGTTAAGTCGACTTCAAGAGCCAGGTGAGCATTAAAGACAAAAAAGCACAGATGATTCAGGATCACAGTTTGCCTCACCCTTGGTGAGCAACCTGGCAGAAGGGTAAAGGTTGCTGGGAAGAAATAACTGGAGAAAAACTGAAGAGGCAAGATGTGACCAGAGGACCCTTCAGGGACCCTTCCTGATCCATCTCAGGCAGCAAGTGCTAAGGGAACAAATTCTCATTCCCGCATCAGTCTCGCAGCTGACGACTGAACAGCTCTGAAACAATCCACAGATAGCAAACAATTCCAGTCACAAACACCCAGGCACAAATGTCTAGGTGGTTTGTCAGTGAGCAATTAAATCCTGTGCTGAATAAGAATGTTAAAAATGCATCACATTGTCCCTTTAAATAGTCTCTTGTTGGAGAAATTGGTCTCACTGCCAACTCGCGCTTGGGTAAACTGTTTTTGCCACTGCTGGGATTCTCTGAATGTCCATCAGGCAGTTGCATCACACACTGAATAGTTTGGCATTACCTCATGCCTTAAGGGAAGGGCAGAAGAAAATGAACTAGCAGCCTGTTTTCTCTGTCTACTTATTTATTTACTTTGGTGAGGGGCTTTTTTATTTGCTTTTGTTTGGGGGTATTTTTCTGTCCTTTTCCCTCCTGAGCTAAGGGTAACTTGAGTGCACAGCAATCAAAAAAGGTGGTGAGGAAAGTTCTTTGGAAAGTGTAAGTGGGAATGTGGAAAGCAAAGGAGAGAAGGAAAAACGTGAGTCAAAGCACTAAATCCAAATTCCAGTCTGGGACTTTTTAACGAAGATGGAATACTGACTAGTTGAGCAAATTAAGCTTTTTCAAGGGGGTCTGGGGAAGTGATTGGTTTCTATCCAAGCAGAAAATGTCATTCTTCTCCATCGGTACCAGAGAAAAAAAGAGAGACAAAACACTCCCAACCCTGCTCCGAGAAATCTGAAAAGATGGAAGAACAGACAAGGACAAACAAGCAATTAAAAGGAAATTGCTTCTCTCTCCCCACCAAACCTTTTGTTTCTTCCCAAATGAAAGTGGAAAAAATTGATTAGGGGGTCAAAAGGAGGAAGAACCAAAGAACTGCATCACGTGCAGCGCCACGTGAAAACAGCCACTCTGCTCCACCAGGGTGTGGGCAAAAACATGCTGCAGCAATGGGGCTAAAGACCTGCAGGAATGGACAAAAACTCACTTCTCAACCTGTTTGGGTTGAGCCTTCTTCCCACCTCTGAAACTTACTCTGACAGTTACAGTTTCTCTGCCTAAATCAACAATGCCATGACTGAAAACTTAGAATATTTTCACATGTGTTGTTATTGTCCATCAAACCACTCTACCATCATTCCCACTGTGGTTTCCCAGGGGACAGCTAGCACACACTGAGCAGCAGCTGCTCAGATCTTCAGCTGGAGCCCCTGCCTGCACAGCAAGTCAGCAAAGGGGAAATGTGCCCTCATCTCTGTCACTGCAACAGCTGCTCCCACATCCTACTCAAATCTGGCTTCATCAGTGGATTAACTAATATTAGGCTGGCAAAGTGGATAAAAGGCATGCTCAACATTTGTTACCTGCTGCCCTTCTGGTGCACAGAGCTGCAGACAGCAGCTTTGTCAACTTTTTCTGCAGGATTCACACAGGGACATCCCTTGGAGCCCAGAGCATAGCAGCCACACAGGAAAGGGGGCACAATTCATGGGACGCTAACCATAAAGTTTATTTTCTGCAGTAGAACAGTACTTTTTAAGGAAGAAAATCTTTGCAACAAATCTGGATTCTCTTGTATGCCCAGTGGTCTCCAGCTTCAAAGGGTTCATTCAGCTCTGGATGGAAATACCTCAATTCATACCCAAATTATCTGAGAATTCAGTACTCACCAAGACTGGAACATAAGGTTAGGAGAAAATTATGTTAATAGAAAGAAGTTTTATACAAAAACAGTGTTTGCTGCATTGGATCAGAGTGAACACCTCCCTAAGTAAGCAGCCCAGCCTCAACAATGGTCTCAGCAGCTAAACAGAACACACAGATATGTGTTACTTCTCCCTTGAATTCCTCAGTCTCCAACAATTTTCAGCACTGGAACTTCCAGAGTTAGAGGGGCATTTTCAGTGGTTGGTAACCCTGGCTGGATTTCTCCTTTCTGAACTTTTCCAGTCTTCCCTTGAGCACAAGTCAAACTTTAGCCTCATAACACTTTTTGGCAAGGAGAGGCCAGTCTCTAACATGGAAGGTCTTTCAGGAGCTAGCAGAAAAACCAGGCAGTGATGTACATGATCACTTGGTGGTTTGCAGGGCCTGCAAAATTCTCAGCTCTTCTCTGTTAAAAACAGTCTTTAACACTTCACAGGTAGGGAAATCAGAACCATCTCTCCTGCATATCCAAGCTGTCCCATAGGATGAGCCGTGGTAACATATATTGGGCAGCTCAGCTGAGCAAAACTCAGCATCAGAGATCTGAGAGAATATTCTGCCAAAGCAGCTGAAAATCCTCTCCAGACACCCCCTAATTCCACCTTACACTACAATAAGCACCTATGCAGAACTTGGACAGTGATATCCACACAACCATGACAACTGTGAATCTGTCAGCAAAACAGTGTGAGAAATATCAAACCCACCAGATTTCTCAAGAAGCTTGAAGTTGGCACATTGTAGGTGTTTCCTAGAGATCTGCATATTTCCAAGGAAATCTGAGAGAAAGTATCACTGATTTGAAATACAACCACTCAGAATTTTGATCTAAGTGAGAAATCTAAGACATTTTGTTAAGCTCCACTTCAATATTTCAAACTCATGTGTGACTGCAAAAATGAAGTGACAAATTCATTGTGAGAAACACATTGGTAATGCAAAGGGGAAAGCCAGATGAATTTCTACAAAGTGTGAAGGCTGTTTCCAGCAGCTCTCCTGTTGGACACACATAACCAAGAAAGCTTTCTATAGTAATTTAAACTGAGCCAGGAGACCCATGGCCAGCAGCAGAGCCTCATCCTTCTGACCCTTGTTTCACCACATTCTCTCTACACACTCTGGTGCTGGGGAGTGAACTGGGAAACTCCTCAGGCATAAGGCATTACTGACACCAAATGTTTAGAGGAGTTCTTGCACATGTAAAATGAGAATGCATTTTTATATCAGACAAAATCAACACTTAAACAGACTAACCTCCTGCACATCAGAGAACAGGCTGAGCACTCATGACCTCCAACTCAAAATTCCCTTGAGAATGTTTGATACCATATTTTTTTTTGTTTTTTCTTAACTAAAGCATTTTTAAATTGATTTTTGCTGGACATAATACATTATCTACCTGAGATATTATTTATGTACATCACTGATTTATATAATTAAGTGATGTCCATAATCCACCTGCAAGTGCCATGCAGGCATTCCTCTGCAAGCTGAGGCAGTCAGTCTGCACTGGGATTTCATTTTGCCCTGCAAGCCTTCTGCTCAGAAGGGCCAGGTTCAGTAACCCAGAGGTCCTGGGTAACCCAGAACAACGATGCCTTGCTCGTATGTCCCAGGCTTTGACTGGTACTACGGCAACAGCTAAGTCTGGCCGGGACATTTTCATTATACTCTCAGTGCTAGAAAACAAACAAATTTGTACAACGCATACAAACAGTCTTTTCTAATCTCTTTTAATGGCCCTCTGAAGACCAGACTGTCAATTGTCTGCTGTGTTCTCAACAATTTGCTAATGATAATTAAAGATGCTCAAAGTTTGCCAACTATTTCAGCACTCTATTTAACCAAGAAGATAAGGGTTCAGGAGGAAAGCAAATGAAATGAACTTGATCCAAGGAGGAGGTGTTACCTACAAAGGAACCCATAATGGCATAAAGACAGCAAAGGCAGAGTAAAATGTCCTCCAAACTGCACAACAGATTCACAGGGAGATGATGCCAAAACTCTGGAATGAGATTACAAAAGCAGGAGAGTGAGTGGATTATTTTTTCCTTTCTTTCTAAAGGATTCCATCCCAAAGAAGTTGCTTAGACAACGGCAACCCCCTGCCATGCGATCTGTGTACGAAGAAAAACAAATTCAAGCTGTAGTAATAGGAAGATCAAAACCTGGGTTGTGGTTGTTTTGTTTGGGTTTTTTCTTTCAGCTGAGAGAAATTAAATACTCCTTGCATGCCCATTTCTGCAGAAAAGGACCACATTTCCCCCATGGGCTGTGGGATATTGGGCATGCAGCCCCCAGAAAATGGAGAAAGAGAAATAGAAGAGCAGGCACCTGTAACTGGAAGCACAGCTTTGTCTGCTCTGAAGTTCTGCTGAATTAAGAGTCCTGTATAAATTCTCGATTCCAGAGAATCATTCCAGGCATTCAGCTGACCCACACAAGAGCATTCACTTGACCACTAAAGCTGTGAATTTGCACATTTATTTTTAGTAAGCCCTACTGTGGCAATATGAAGAAGTTGACAGACATCAATGTGCTGCATTTTCCTTGTGTCAACACATGCAGCAGGTAACCAAGCACACATCTGTCCCCTTGCGAGCCTGAACTCGCTGCCTTACAGGAAACATCTTTCCTTTCTGAAAATCACCAGCCCTTTCAGAAGTTCCTCTGCTTATGATCTAGTGGGATCACATGCCTGCTCTCCAAAGTTTTACAGAATTTTATCAAATTTATACTTTCTGCAAGCTCCATACATGCAAAATTGTAGCTATGGCCTTCTGGTACCCTTAAGTATAAGGCTCTTTGTACTCCTACTGTCTTCTTGCATTATGTTCTAAACCTGTTTATTCCCTGAGTGTGCCTGTGTTCAGAGCAGCGTAACAACTTCCCAACAGAAAATTAATAACATGGAAAACACATTTGTACCAAAGGGCAGGAAGTCTTTATTGGGAAGAATAGTCTGGCCTTATACCTGAAGGAGTTTTATCACCTATTTTCTGAGAGCATCATATTCAACTTTTGCTCATTTCAGTAAGTTCCAATGACTTCAGCAACATCCACTTGGCAGGAATATGTCCCCTTTATGTGAGAAAAATAGTAATGGTCCTCCAGCAGATTGCCTTCCACACCACTGTCAACTAGAAACTCAGTGAAAACATCGTATTCCTTAGCTCTTAAATCACACTTTTCCCCCTCCAAATGACTGGGACTACAAAACAATAATCAGAGAACATTATTAAATGTTAGTTTTGAATCTGGCCATATTGATGCTCAATTAGCTCCTACTATCTGAACTATTTTTTATAAAATACATTCCTACTAAGTTTCAGATAATTACATTTTCTAAGAAATTCAACTTTTTGTAGAAAAAAATGCAACAGTCGAAAGCAAATGGAAGCCGACTGCCTGTAAATGCCTATTTCCAATGCAGTTCCATTTTTATTGACATTTATTTTCAAAATCTTTTAAATTAGTAGTGCAAATTAATAACCCAGGAAGCATTTCATGTAAATATTTATAGGTTTGAAAGCTTGCAGCATTATATTCACAGGTTTTGATGTTAGCACTTTGGGGCTAAATTGTCTTTTTTTTCTTTTTTTTCTACACTTTCATGCTCCCAAACTCATCTGACGCAGGAGCCAATTCTCTACCAAAACACCAAATATTTCACATTCATCTTGGCTTCTTTCTGGCCAAGTGGAGATAACTCCAGAGAGCAGGGGGGACTCAGCCCTCAGCACTCCTTGCTCAGAACGTGTTTGATTTGAACCAAGTACTTGGCTCGGCAGTGACAGATCAGGACATAAGGTGGCATTATTGCCCTTCCTTAACTGTCTGCAGGGCCAGCGTCCAGATCTGCATGTCAACAGTGCTACAACCTCGTTGTTTGGCATTCCAGCAACAGTACAAAACAATAAAAAAAGGCCCAGTGAGAAAATCAAGTCTGCACCAAGATGCATCCAGAATAATACACAGCCAAATGCTGACTGCTCCCTGACCTAAAATTTTCCCCGAATACTGTGTGTATAAAGTAGCCTGACTTAAAAAAAAACCCAGTTAGGCTTTTAGTGCATTAACTGTACAGGATTTCTGAAATAACATTTTAAAAATCTGGACTTAATTTGTATCCTTGACTCACGGTTCAGCTGTGATTGTCCACAGCAGGAGCTCCCATCAAATTCATACAGATGCTTGGAATAAGAAATGAGAAAGCAACTGCAAAGGATACAGGAAACAAACTTGGTTTGCATGTTCATCTGTTTTCAGTTCACACAAAAAATGTAGGATTTGAAGCTTTTTTTTTATTAAAGAGAGCTGATAGCTGTACATTTCAGATAGAGACATGAAACTACAAAACAGGGAACCAGCTTTTCCCTGGTCTCACCCAACACTTCTGGTGTATTTGGATTGAGAACCATCTTTTTTTGTCTGTTCAGTCCAGCAAAAGAGAAGAGTAGCATGAGACCAACAGCCACATGTGAGCACGTTTCCAGTGCCAGGTACACACAGGACCTTTCATTCAGTAGTTGGAAGCTACTACTCACAATGGAAAGAAGGGGAAGACTTCAAATAACGCCAGCAGTTAAACACTGGAACTTGTTTCCCACACAGTGGCACTGTCCCTTACACAGTGACACTGTCCTCTAGTAATTCAAAATCAGGCCAGGTGCCTTTTGGGAGAGGATCTTTAAATCACATACAAAACCTCAGTGTAGAGAGAACTGACAGAGCTGTCTGGTGTCAGAGGCAAGGTGGTCCCTTTTGGGTTTAAAGCTCTGTAAACACGATTCTACAAAACAAAATTCATTGCAATATCCTCAAATATTCATTCATTTCTCCTACCAAAATATACTCATGCCTAATTTTTTTAATATGCATCTAGCATGAAACTCACCAGTGTAAGGTCCATGTCTGTATGAATACAGGTTTAAGGACCAAAAGCTCTGCAGGTGTTACACAGACTGTCACAGTGTTCTCCTCTGCAAATCTTGTGCCACTTGAACACTGAGACACGGGGGCCAGAAATAAGCAGAAGTGGGAAGCATCCAGTGAAAAACCATCAGAAACTCCAGACAGCTCTGAAACAGATTTGTTTGTGCTTGGTTACCGTGGCAGTGGCAGTTGGGGTAAGCTCCAGTTACATCTGACCCATTGCACCACTTCACTGAAAAGGAGCACATCACAGTCCAAGAGATGCCAAGCACAAAGGTGCTTATTTAAATTTGCCTATCTCTGGTTCCATTAATCATGACCTCCTGACAACTTTTGGATCCCTTCTCTCCTCTTCCCCCATCTTGCTGCAACCCTGAAGGGCCTCTTCTCTCAGGTCCATTCAGCCAGGACCACAATCTCTATGAAAGCTCCCTGTGTGGCACTGTCAGACGTGGCTCCAGTTCATTTCTGTCCAGCACTAAGAGTCCCCTGACATGGTTATTAATCATGGCCTCACTGACAGGGCACTGAACTGTCTGGAGATGAAACTTCACATTCCCATCCAGGGCTCCCCAGGTAGGACATGGAATTTGTTTCATCTTTGTGTAATCAAGAAACGGAGCACATTAGGGGAGCGAATTAACCCCAACTTCAGGTTCATAAAGGTGTCCCTGCTCTGTTTAATTAAATCTGTCTTAAAACCTCCTAATCCCAAACTAAAGACTTAATAATGTTCAGGAACCTCTTTTTCCTTACAATATATTGGTATAAACTGCTGACAGCTTAATATTGAAATAAACATGCTGCTCCTCTACCTGACCTGGCCAGTACAAAGACCAAAACCCACATGTCTAAGACCAGCTTCTCCCAGAATGGCAAGAGGACAGTGCACCACAGATGTTAGGTATGTAAAAACTGTTTAGTTTAATGCTATTAAGTGTCAAAGACTGGGAAAAGCATTTTAAAAAGTCAAAATAAAAATCATGAATGGAAGCAAAAACAGGGTGTAAAGGTTTGATTCTTTCTCTGAACATGCAGAGACCTGTCCTTTTAGACTGAAGATGGCAAACCCTTACTCATGGGTTTGGGGTATTACACATTCCTTTGAGAGAGTTTTGAGGCACCAAATACCACTCCAGGCCTGTTTGATAGTGGTCAGAGAGAAGCTCTGCTCAGGCTCCCCAGATCTGGTGGGAAATCTGGTTTTGTAATTCCTTCTTAAAAAAAGTGAAGAAGACATGTTTCAGATTGGGATTAGCAAAATTCAGACCTAGATCAGGGCTTTCTTCCCTACATTAAAAAACAGGTTGTTGGATTTGGAATTTTGGTACCAGGAATGGAGTAGCCTGGAATATTGATCTCAGCATCTGTTTAGTCTCAAGAGATACGAAACCATCACTAAAATTTTAGAAGGCAGCTTGTACAAAGCAGAGTAACTCTACATGAGATCTTTAAGGAGGCAACCATATCAAGAGAAAAGCAGTGTGGTCCAGCGTTGGAGAAGAAAGACAGCAGGAATAAAGCACAGATGGTACAGAGGCAGCAAGGCAGGCTGCAAGGAACGACAGCCCATGCCCAAAGTGATTCATGGGAGGCAGACCTATTGCTATTGCTCTCCATCCCAAATCCATCCAGGTCCATTTGAGGGAGGGGACAACTTGTAGTGCTTCTCCCTTCCTAAGATGTCCTGCTGTGCCTCAGAGACAGAAGACAGGGAGAAATGTAGAAGACTTGGACACAACAGTGTCCCAACAGAACATGGAGCAAATGGCAACGGTTTCCACTCTTTCTTTCCCTAAGAGGATTATGTCAGCAGGGCCTGGCTGGCGTCTGCAGCAGAGCCAAGCGCCAGCGACCACGGCAGCCAGCCCTACCCTCCTGTCAAAGGCTTTCATTAAGACTTTGGTTCCCTGTTGCTCATATGGCGGCTTGCACGTGCTCCCTAAATATCCTGCATCCACCTCCAAGGTATTTGCTGATATAGAAATCTCTTCCTCCCCCTTTGCCCCTCCTCCCAAGAACCTGGGGCCACAGAACAAATCACCATCCTGCTGAGAAATTTTCATTATTCAAGGATGGGACAGAGGACTCAAGCTGAATGTGTATTATCAGAGAGGCAAAGACCTTACAACTGTACGTGGTGCCTACTCCTCTGACCCTGCCATCAGCCAGCCAAGGGTGCACATAAACCCTGCAGAGCACAGCAACCAGCAACAACCCCCTTCTCCTCCTGCACTGCTCGTGCTGGGGAACAACCAAAGGAGTTACTGCCCTTGGCCAGCTCTGGGTGCTCTGCACTGACTGCAGAGACACACCACAGGTTGGCACCTTGGAGTTCCCTCATTGCTGAAGGGGTATTGCAAATCTTAGAATTCAATAGGAATCCTGACATCCCAAAGACTAAAGACAGGCCTCTGTAACTCCTCTTTCCCAACCTGCCTTGCCCTCAGGCCTGCCTCTGCCCTGTGTCCTCAGACAGCCAGAACAGCCATGCAGATCAACTTGGCTCAAAACAGGCAAGTCAAAGGACAGTCCCAGCCATTTCAAATAATACCACAAATCTTTAATCTGGTTTTGAGATGAAAGTGAGGGATTTTCACCATTAAGCTCAGGGGGAGAAAAGCCGGGCTCCTTCTGGTCAGTCACACAGTTAAATCCATCCAGCTGCAAAGATTGACATATTGTGGTCACAGAACCTGCAAGTGAGGGTGGATTTTCCCAGTTATTTAGCTCCCCAGCATCCCAGTAACAAGGGATAGCTCTACCTGTCTCCATTCAGGTAATACTTGCAGCAGAATCAATCAATGAATCTACATGGAAACCAGCTCATCCCTTTCATCTCATTTCTCTGTTACCAACTTGAACAAAACCAGGAGAAAGAGTTGCCTCAGATTAATTTATTTACAGATTTAATTAATTAATTAATTAAATTTATCCATTACAGATAAATTAAAGGCAGTTCAATTTACAAAACACAGCATATAAAATTGCATATACTCCTTCAGAATAATCAGCACTTGTCAAAAATCACTTATAAATCCCATTTGCTTGAAAGCATGGATTCTGTCTTCAATTTTACGTTACTTGTTTCTGTAGTAGCAACTACAGCTCGAGGCAGGGACCAAAGCATCAGACAGGTCAAATATATCACCTAATGTGGAACTCCCAAATTTTTTTCAGTATTTCTCACACACGATACCTGCCTCCACAGATGTTCAGTATGAAAGCAAAAAGGTGATCATAAGTTGGGATATTTCAAAAGATTACATTTTTTCTGAAAAATAAATACTAGAAGTTTTTTTATTAAACCCCCTCGGTCATTTGGAAAATAAGAACCCTATACTAAAGTGTCTTTCTTTTCTTTCATTCTATCCCAATTTGTATTCTGTCACTGGAGAGGCCATACTTCATCCCCTTTTAATTTCAGGAGGCTGTTTTTTCCCTCTTTCCAAAGACTGAAAAATTTGGAGAACCCAAAAATCATTAGCAAAGCTTTTAATTTTGAGGAAGGATGAGGAAAAGTGGTAGCCTGTAAAGTGCTGGATCAGGTCCAATAAGATATCTTTAAATTTCTATGGTGCAATGCACATGGAAAAGTCAAAGAGACTAAAAATATTCGTATTTCCTCTTAAAAAGTCACAGAATATTGGAGAAAATCTATTTGCTTTTAAAAGTTTGTATTATATTGTATTTTTCATTTGATTCTTCTTAAAGCTTTAAAGTCCTTATTTGCCAAAACATTCAAAGAATGAGCCCCTCCAGAAGCATGCAGGAAACTACACATTTGTAAACTCAGCACTGCTGGAACTGTGGCAGCAGTCTCACCAATTACATTGCTCATTGGGCTACCTGAAGTCCTCCTCTCTCCATAACCACTCAGTCCTTTAGCAAAGAAATATAAAAACTGTGTAAGCTATTGCTTGCAATCTAAGATGCAAAGTCTTAACTCCAGGGTTAAATGAAGGATCCAACTTTTAGCAAAAAACCAAATATCCAAGCAACAGCAATAAAGATGATAATCTATCATATTTATAGGGATCAGGTTACCTGTATATGAACACACACACTGCAGATAAAGGTCTGGTACAAACTACTGATATAAAAAGTAATTCACAAGTGACTGGATGCAGTGTGCCTGTAACCCAGGTCTTAAATATAAGAGTGCCTCAGTGACAGAAGGGTATTTCATGACTAGTGATTGCCTGAGGTGGCTAAAGGCAGTTCCACTTGCATCTCAGACAGGCAGCATATTTTCCAGAGTGCAGACTAATGCCACCATCTCTTTTGGATGTCCTTGTCTGTCCCAGGTGGCAAGAAGCCCAAGCAGAGCCGTTCAGGCCTCAGCCTGGACAGGAGCCATAGGCACAACAGGTCCAGGCACAGGGCTGGGGCAGAGCACACCACTGACAATTGCTAAAGCTGGCCTTGAGCACCTCCAAGACTCAGCCCAGTAATTCCCAAGCATCCTGGCACCCAACATCTAAGACACAGGCAGGAAATCGTATTTAGAAAGAGCATCCTCAAGTCAGCACTTGACATTGAAGGATTCAGTTTTCTGATAAAATCTCTCTGTTTCTGGCCTTTCATGCACTCCTCCCCAAAATGTATCTTGTAAAGTCAGTGTGGAAATCACCTTGAAATGTGGCCTGCCAGTCTAATAACATTTAAGAAATGACCACAAGAGTCACTGGTAACTAAAGCCCACCACAAGAATGGCAATCTTTTTAAGAACATACAATTATAGATGGTTATGTGTGTGCAATATATGCATAATGCCTACATCTAATTCCATTGTATTGTAAGCAAGTACCTGGGCCATAAGGGAAAGTCACCAGGATGAACCTGCACTGCGCACAGCACCGTATTCTGCTTTACATGCACAAATCCCAGTGTAAAGGCAGATGGAGGGGCCAGTTGTGTTAAACCCAGGTGATTATGTCACAGGTTTGGGGTTTTGTTTTATGTTTTCTTTACCAGCAAACTGTCCATTAACTTTACTGAGAGCAGAAAGCAAAAGGAGAGGAATTTGTGAAGTTGGTAGCCCATATGGCTGGTGGGGAGTTAATCTGTGTCTAAGCAGCAGGTTGCATGAGCCAGGCTGTCTGTTGGGGTTGTTAGTAACCTAGGGGCAGATCATGGAGCAGCAGGGAAGAGGATAAACTCAGCCTACAAATACAGTCAGGAATGTGGCAGGAAATTATTTTCGAAAACATACTCTGAAGCATAATAGCAACCATCAGACTGTCAGGCCATGTGTATGAAATCTATCTGGACTCGGGGCACACAACAGGAGTGCACACAAGTGTGTGAAGAAGCAGATTGGGTGTATGCTCCTGTGTCCATACATGCATGTTAAAAACCTAAACTCTGCTCAAAGAAAAAGAGTATATCTAGACAAACATTGCTTCCCTAACATTCCAAGCAAACGAGAATAAGTTATTTGCTTATGCTTCATGCAAACCATCTGCCACACAGCTTTAAAAAATTATTAATTATGTCAACACCAAGAACGAAAGGCAGAATTAGCAGAAACTGAAAGGTTCAGGCAATGAAAGAATTTTTTTTAAAGGGAAAAAATCATGAGGCAAGCCTGAGGTCATAAGAACAGCACAGGACAAAGCCTTTGCACCCCCAGTACAGGCTGTGACATTGGGCAGGGTGTCACAACAGAAAACCAAGAACCAGGTGGCACAGAGGGACACCGTGTAAGGCAATGGGG
This sequence comes from Ifrita kowaldi, assembly GCA_013398055.1. Lineage (NCBI taxonomy): Eukaryota > Metazoa > Chordata > Aves > Passeriformes > Cinclosomatidae > Ifrita > Ifrita kowaldi. The sequence goes on from VZRS01007162.1 coordinate 606,656, forward strand.
AAGAGGTCTGCAGGGTAGACCAAAAGAAGCAGGAAATCTAATTAAATTTTTAATTTAATTATAAAAATGTCACTCAATAAGAATTTTCATGCTTTAAGCTTTTTCACCATTCAAGAAAACAATAAGACAGCAAACAATTGTCTAGGCTGGAACAATTTATTTTTAACCATCTTTTTTAACTCATCACTGGCATAACCCCAGATAACATTAACCCTCCAGCTACTGCCAACTTTAGGATAAGAAGTGGTACATATTTAAGCAACATGATACCACACAGCTGGGTAATTTGCCCTCGTTTTGAGAAGAAGGGGTGAAAGATAATCAAATAATCTTTGTAGAAACGTAGATTCAACAGTACCAATGGACCATTTAGCTCTACAACCTGTCTTCTGCTGTGGCTAGCAGAGGTTGTCCAGGAAAGAATGCAAGAGCAGGGCACTGCTTCAGCCATATACTTCTCTAGCTGCGAGAGATTTCAAGCTCAGGAACTTCTAGAAGCATTATCTTTGTATTTACTGCTAGTGATCAGTGCACTAGTAGGACTTTATTTTAGCCTCAGCAAAGAGCAGCCCTCTTTACTGACCATAACAAATTGCAAGGCAGTTCAACTCAGACTCAAAACTTCCCCTCACAAGTGAGAGCTATTCTTCCCCCAACTTAAGCACCAGAACAAATCAAACATGACAGATGTCATTTGTATTACATATTAGTGCACTACAGGAAAGCCAGAGCCCACCAGCAATGTGTGCTTTACAAGAAGTCCCAGCACAGACTGCACAGTTGGAAGAAGAGAAAACAAGCAATATGGAATTATTTTTATGCAACAACTCTGATATTCTTTGAGGCCACTTGGAAACACAAAATTTTTCTGAAAGTGGCAAAATGTTGAAAAGTGAGTGAAAAAGAAGATTGCTTTTTTAAATAGGAAAGGCTGCACCTTGCCTCAGGCAAGCACGAGATACTGTTCAGGTCCACATTCAAAGTCAGGGAAGTTTTGACAGAAATAACATTCCTCTAGTTTAATGCCCATTCCCAAAACTGTAGGATGACAGCAAAAATGGCAGAGAAGAGCTTCTCTTGGGAATACAGATGGGCTTTGGAGGGACATTAGACATAAACCAAACCTTAAAGGGAAGAACAGGTCAACTTCAGTGTGAAAAAATCTTAAAAGAGGTTCTCCCATGAGAGACCTTTAGTCAGAAATTGACTGTATTTTACATCCAGCAAATAGGAGGAATGGAGAGTCAATGGTTGGGCAGGAGCACTGCATGCTACTCTCTGGATCATCTCTGTATCTGGCTACCAAGTTTCAGAGGTGCTTGTCCCAGCACAGAAAGACCCTGTCATGCATTTAACTTGATCTCGGCCACCTCTCCTCTCTTAAGAAGGGAAGTCCTGCTTAGTGTGAAAGAATCTTATCACAGTATCCTAGAGAAATGTAAGAGAAGAAATCAGTCGTTAGTGGATGAATGGAGCAGATCTGAGTGTTCCTTGAACCTCAGCAACTGCAGGGCATCCCCACGTCCTCCACCGCCACAGGTCTGCACACACTGCCAGCCCTGTCCCAAAGATCAGCAGCACTAGTGATGCAAGTCTGATAAGCAGAGTACCTCTGGAGCTAATCAGCACATCTACACATGAGCTGAAGGTGAACACTAATCCTTTTCCTCATCCTTAACCATCAGACTCCACCATGGTCACACAGACAATTGCCCAAAAAGACTCTGTGTTAAGCATCATTTGAATTTTAAGATGCATATGGGACTCAAAGCAAATAAACTGCTGCTGAATATTCTTTGCCTCAAAAGGATTTTCCATTAGTCCTCAAGTTCTGTTTTTCTGCCTTTCTTCAGGTTCAGATATGCTACATAAATCTGTTCCTACAGACACCTCTCTAGGTTGTTACCTTTAATTCCCATGATCCTTCTCCCATCCTATCCTAGACCTGCAGAGTGACCTCAAAGATTCCAGCTGCTGTAGATCACAAATACTAACACTGGTCTTGAATACAAAGTGAGATTTCTTCTAATACTTTGGTTCATATATGAAAAAATTCATTCCCTCCTGCATTTGCTTCTCGCACATAACCATCAGGCCCTGCAACAGGTCAAAATATTTCTCTGCTCTAAAAACCACTTGTTTCAGGTGAGCAAGGAAAAGGAGATTCATCTCTTCAGAGGGCTAGTAGCAGCTGGTCGTGGCACTCAGGCAGTGTGGGGACAGAGCCTGACCTTTTATATAAGTTATTTCATCAGGTATCTCCGCTGACCAGCTGGTACTGACCAAAGAAAGACAACCCTGAGATCCCAAATACTTCCATACTGATTGCACAGCTCCCATCACTGACAGGCTGAGGGTGCTTTGCACTTCTCAGTTCTTTAAAAGGCAAATGGAAAACTGTCAAGTTAATGGGGACGTTTTGTGTGTGCTAATTATAGCACACAAACCCTCATTGTCTCTGTCCAAGGCTGGGTCACACTCTTGTTACAAAGCTTTTGTAACTCTACTAATGCCTTTAATATAAGCTCCTATTAATTGTACAGTCAATTCCTAAGCCCAGTGCTTCTGGATTGCAGGAGCCAGGCAGCTGACTATAATTACAGTGTGCTTATAGTGTGCTTAACCTGCATTTATAAAGCATGTTAATTCTCATGATTCTGTTTTAATTTGGTGCAGGATTGACAGCCTTTTGATTTTAGTCCACAGATCAGATCTAGCATAAGCAGCAGCCAGGTAAATATGCCATGCTATCCATGTGGAAGGAGGTGACACAGCACTTCATCCCCCCTTGGGGAACTGGAACCACACTGTCCCTACAGCTCTCTGCAAGTTTTTTTTTTTTGTTTTTCTTGCACATCCTGGCTCATTAGAAACCTTTATCTCCAAAACAGCCACCCTTTTAGAAGGCACAAGTGGGAGTCCAGGGCAAACAGAGTTCCTGTGAATGTCATCCACGAATGAGGGATCCACAGCCTTCAAGAGTTTCCCTATCCATGAAATCCCATAGTTCCAGACCACTATGCAATATTTAAGCAATTTTAGAAACTAAATGAAGTATTTTCTCAACTGTTTCAGACCATGTCTGGACTCTACAGATGAATACAGATCAAGGGAAACACCACTTTGTCCATTTGCTTTTTTGCCTATAAAGGAAACCTCAGAGAAGCCCTGATAAAAACCAGAATGTTGCATAAATTGGGAGAGAAGCCAATACCTCCTTTACTCTGCTGGCCGTCAGCCACATGAACATCCATTTTTGAATGACTTGGGGGCACTGAGGCATACAGGTCTTCCTGGTGCTACTGCCATGAGCTGCTCTAGGATCAGGGAGCTCACTGCTTATGTGCTACAGAGGACAGGAAGGGGGTGGGCCACTCACAACTGAGCTGTGTTCAGCCTTCAGGATGACCATTGTGGCTTGGCTATATCCAGCATTGACTCCATCCCCCTGACACCCCAATTAGCAGGTAACTCCTACCTACAAAAGCTCTCCTGGGTAACAAACTCTTATTTACAGCAGGGTCCAGTTTCACCTTTCCTCCTCCCCCATCTTCTCTTGGTTGTTCAGTCAATAATAAATAGCAAATAGACAGTAGAACAATCAGAGATCTGGATACCATGAAAGAATAAGAAAATGCAGTGTTTCCTCCGAAGAAGATTTAAGAAAGAGATCAAATACAGAAAATGCTGCTGAAAGAGGCAAGTGAGTTAATTTTATGTTCAAGGAGTGCAGGATCTGAAGCAATGAACTTAAGTTACCACAAATTCAATATCAAGGAAAATCTCTGCAGTAAGAACAGTGGCATGCTGGAATTGGTTGGCAAGGGATCTTCCATTCTTCTCTGTTTTTACCAGCTGTCTAGGTAAACACCCATCAGGCACAGCTTAGCTAAAGGGCAGCTCATTCTAGAGCATACAGAGAGACCTAATGACTTACCAGGATTTCTTAGAGCCATCTTTTAAAAAATTCTTTTAACGTTTATATTACCTTTCTTTGTGTGTCTAACTATTTCTCTCTTATTAGCTTTTTCTTTGGCAAAAATAGTTTTAAATGGGAACATACACCTTTATTTTAGAACTTAATATCAATATCCAATCTTTCTCATTTGTGTTTCCTCTCTTGAAAGAGATACAAATAAAATCTCTCTATTTATTCATGCAACTACACAGATAAATATCTTCAAATCAAAATGTTCTTTGGAACAAAGTGAACTTATGTACACAATGCTAACTCCAAAAAAACTTCACTTTTTCTTTAACAATAGGCCCTCATGGAAAAAAAATCATGGTTTTAGAAGACAGTTTTCAGCAAAAAGGATATAATCTTTGACTCGTGTTTTCAAAAGAAAAAATAAACTTCATAATGTGAAGAAGTGATTGCATTGTTCCTTGTATGATTCTCTCAACATTTCCTACATTAAACTTCCCATTAACATACCATTTTTATTTCTTTCCCTAGGTATTTTTCAAAAAACAAAGGCCACCAAAACCTATAAACTGAAAGTGTTTATATGGTATATTAGACCACTGCCCATGCACATGAGCACTTGTTTAAAAACATGCACCAGCAATAATATCTCAACTTTACAAATTCAGAACCTGCTTAATCTCTGTTTAACGAAATCCAAACCGGGAAGCCCTGGTCCCCAAACGCTGCTCTGCCTTTATCCCAACAGGCGGCTCTGGGCTCCTCTGTGGATGTGATTATTGCTGTCCAATTCCTTGCCTTTCTTCTCAAGGCCAATCTCTTTCTGCAGGATGACTCATTAGCCCCGTCCCCGGCAGGGAGCTGACATCCAATTAACCAGCTGACAGTCCTCCAGTGGCTCCCACTACTCCTCTAAGGCTCTGTTTACAAACACAGGCTGTTGTGCCCATAAAGGAGGGGAAGTTGAAAGTCCCCCTGCCAGGCCAGTTTGTTCAAAATGTTCAGAGCCCTTTAAACAATACCTTTGTAGGGTGAAGATCGGGCATATTGTGTGCAGCAGGATGCAAGTCATCCTAATGGCTACAGCTGCATTTGGCGGGAAAGGGAGCAGCAACTGGTACTGGAACAGGAGCATCGTCACTCAGAGCCCAGCTTCAGCTGGGAAGCCAAAGGAAATCAGCAGATGGGGAAATATCACTGAATTCTATATGAGAAAGCACCTAAAGAGTTTGTCCAGAGTGATGTAAAGCTCTCTCTGACAAAGAAATAGGCTTTTGAGTATAAAACCACAGGTGTTGCAACTCCTGCACCAGGGAACAAGTCATTTTACCAACACATAGCAAAGAAGCTCCAAGTCCCCCACACACTCGAGCAGGAACATGATGTTCCTTGCAGAGAACAGAAGTTTGCAGTTTGCAGAGACTCACTGCAGAGTGCCTCTGCCTTTGATCTGTATGTGTTGCTCTCATTTATTGGCACTGGGAGTTCTGCTTAGACTTTTTTTCCCCTCTTTGGCCAGCTCCAGAGAAAAAAGGTGCCCAGAAAACTATGATCATTGCTACCCAGTTTCCATTTGGCACCAGCTAAACCAAATAACTGCTCCTACTCAGTTACAGGTCTGCCTTGGTGCAACAGCTTCAAACTTAAGTCAGCAAAGTTCCTCCTAACTTGACAGCTAGCTCTCCCTTGCAGCAAGTCTGAAATTTGACTTCAAATTCACATGTTTCTGAGTATTTACTGTATTTTTGGGATTATGATCTAAATACTAATCTTTACCCCCAGCTACCTTTTTGAGTTAGGTACAAAACCACAAACTGATCCAGTCACTTTCAAATCGGAGCCGAATTAATTTGAATTTTTCATAGCCACAGTCTCATTTTTTTAAATAACCTGCACTTGCTACAAAAGCAGCGGCTGTTTTTTGCAATGAGGAATGACAACAGTACCTCAAGAAGGTCTCCACTGTAATGCACTGCTTCTCTGAGTAAGAAACACAGCAGAGATGATCCCAAAAGTGACAGGGAAGCACCAAACCCTGGTTCTTCTTCCCTCCAAAGCTGCTTTGCACCATGCAGACACACTTACAATGTGTTGTGCTGGGATTAAGTGCCCGTTCCTTCAGATTTCTCCCTCTCACACTATTAGAGTGATACAAATAAGAATTCACTGAGAATTTAAGGCTGAATGTTTAGTTTCTGTGCTTTTTTTTTTAATGCATCTATTACAACAGAGATGCTGACACTGGGATCTCAATAAGTAGGAGCTATTCCTATTTGGTTACACAGCAGGCAAAGATTTCAGCCAGAGAAGGTCCTCACAGGCAAACACAAAGTAAGGCTTTGGTCAGAAATTCACTGTAACAGCAGCTTTAATAGCCTGAGAATTTATCCCTCCACCTCCTCTAGATGACTGTTGACTGGAGATGAACATGGCAACAGCCAGAACCTGTAATACAAGTGCCATAAGTGCTTCCAACCTGCAGCAGTACAGTTCAACCAGGTGAGCTCAAACCATCTTCAGCAGCAATATGAGATCCCACAGGGACCTCTCACATTCTGAATTCACCTGAATTCATCCTGAATTCACCTGCAGCATCCTCTCACAGGAGATAAGAAATAGATGAGGGACAGGCACTTATTTAGTCTCAAAACTAATTTCAGCTCTAACCAGCTAATCACAGCTCAAAGCACAGCCTCTGCTAAGAAAAGCTATTGCTGCATCCGGGTGAATTATATTACAAATTGTTGTGTACAGATCAACTTTACCCATTAATTAACTGCCCCAATTCATTACATTATAGAAGCAACAATGATAATTGCCATGTACATCATGGTGTGACATCAGAGCCACAAACCAGCCAGCACAGCAGCACATGAGAGAATGTGAGCCATGTTCCTCTGTCCCAGGCCCTGGGCTGTGCTCCAGCTGCAGCCTGGTCATAGGAAAATTAGGAGCCCTTTCCAAATTTAGATCACACTGCCCACGACTTGGCCCAGGCAAGTTATGAAAAACCCCAGAAATGGTGATTTCATGACCTCTCTAGCTTATCACACCTAGGTTGTTTTTTTTTTCCTTCCTCTCATATCTAATTGAAATATAACTTCTCCCAGCTTTTGAATACTTTAAGTCCTTTCACTGTGCATGTCTGAGTTGGCCTCTGTCTTCTCTATATACCCCCACAGCAGCAGAAGACTGTCATCAGATTCCTTCAGCCCCCTTCTCCAAGCTAAGCAAGCCCAGCTCCCTCACCCTCACATGCTCCAGCCTCCCGACCAGCTTAGTGGCCCTTCAGTTTGACAATAACTTTCTCGCACTGCAAAACCCAAAACCAGATGCAGAGTTTCAGATGCAGCTTCACCAGTGCCTAGCAGAGGTCACCAACCATCTCCCTCAGCCTGCTGATTGTGGTCTTGCTAATGCACCCCAACACACAGATAGCCCTCTCTGCCCACTTTTGCTTTGTCTAGGTAGTCATAAAATAATCCGTTTGTTGGCTGTGTCAAATCACTAATTCCTGGAGTTCTTTTTGATGCCTATTATTAAAACTGTCTTCTTTGTACACTCAGCTTAATTTCCAGTTAAGTGAAGTCTAAGAACCCTGAAATTGTTTTAAAAGTTTGGACAGAAATAAGCTCACTCTTCCTGCAGACCATGTACACCCAGTCCCTAACTACACTGTTTTGAATCCTGTGGCATAGACCAATTCACTTGTGAAAGACCAACAGATGGACAGAAAGAGACACCCTCCTCCCCCCTCTAGCTGGTATCAATTCCCATTAAAGACTCTCCTGTGTCCAGACTATGCATGCTGACCACTCAATACAGGCAAAATTGCAATCCACCTTGATTAACTTCCTAACAAGTTCTTTGCACCTCCCTTCTTGTTCCTCTACCAGTCACACTCTTTCTCTCTAAAGTTTTCCTCTAATTAATTCCATATTAGGCACTGAAAATCGGCAGGGTCCTCTCAGACGCCCCTTGTCCCTTTCTGTGCGGACCCTCCGGGTCCTCAGTGCTAAGCCCACGGGTAAAAAGCTGACATCTGTGCAGCAGCTCGCAGGCTGCACTTTCAGGTACAGCATGTGTTGCACCTTGAACTACCATCTCATTTCAGACCCCACCATTGAGACCAATTAAGTACAGAGCACGCAAGGAGCTGACCGAGTGTCGCATGCTGGCTATAACCACAAGGACTTAGAGGCTGCAAATCTGTTATTACCAAGCTGTTCCTGACAGCAGCATGCTGCCTCCTAACAAAAAGAATAGATTAAGATCAATTGAGTCTCCCTCTGGCTTGTCAGTGGGACTTTGGACCACACCTTCCACCCAAAACTTCCCTCTTCTCCTGCTTCTGAACACCTAGGCAGCTCCAGGCTAACAAGGTGGCTGCTGAGTCAAGCGTGAGCTGAACCATATGTTCATAATTAGTTAACTTCTTGCTTTATTGCTAGAAGCACTATCAATAAATCAGTGACAGCCCATAGAGGTCTTAGGAGATGCAACAAGCCACCCCCAGCCAGCACGGAGCCCTCCCCTCCACACGGGCGACTGGCCATATTTCATTCCAGCTGTGGCATTGTGCGCTGAATTAACTTTATCCTCAATTTAGAAAGCCAGCATGAAATCAAGAGACCTGAGGAAAAGAATAAAGAGAAAAAAAGAGAGTGAGAAGAGGAAGGGGAGGGAGGAGAGGGAAAAATCCTAGCAGGTCAACTCAGAAAGAAGTTTGGAGAGTGACTGTCTACAGGGATGGTGCTGCTTAACCCATTGCTGCAAGGCTGGTTGCTGGCAGCACATTAATTAATAAGAGCCATTCTGCCTCTTACTGCCCAGTGCTGCAGTTGAAGGCTTCTTAGCACATGCTGAAGGGGGAACCCAGTGGTAGAATTGGTTTTTAACCAGTCAAACACTGTTAGGCTGCAGCCTAAATAGCAGGTAAAGCAGAGCAAGAGGCAACAGTGGTGCCAGGGTGAGTCTGGCTGGACACACTGCAAGCTTTGAGGTGAGTGCGCCCACACAGAGCTGTGTTCAACTTGAGCAAAGTGCTGTGAGAGGTCAGATATTTCTGGATTTGGGAAAGCACATGGCAACTGTCACACAGCTTGGTGTTAAGCCAGATTCCCTATGAGCAGTGGACAGTGCTGGAGGATTCTAGACAGCAATTCACAACACCCAAACCCAGAGCCTGCCTCTCCTACGGTGCTCACACCCCCAAGTACTGCAAAGTTACACAGGCAACCTGAACATCACCCACAACGAAATGCTGAAATGCTTGTAATTAGCTGCTCCTGGGATCGTTCTGCCTGCCTGGAGGTTTAACTGAAACACAGCCTGTGCTTGCAGTGCTCCTTTTATCTGGTTGAAAATGCACCTGAAAAGGTCATTGCCATAAGGCAGAGTGAGCAGTAGTGTCCTCCTGGAGCTGATGGAGCTTTGAAGATGCAGCACAAAAGAATTCCTTTCCCCCCTGTTGCTCAGTTTCCCCCATCCTCAAAACTTAAATCCAGCTGTAAGAGCCTGAGTGAAGCCTTCCAGATTTACTCAGCCTGAACCTTCTTGCTGTGCCCGGGTGGGAGCAGAGGGAGCGATGCCAGCAAGCCCTCTAGTGTCCACCTACGACATCCTTCTATAAAACATCCCACGGTCCAGGAATGCACGAAAACCAAAACATTTTCAGCAATAAGCTAACGCTCCAAATTCATGGTACCAAACCACATCTTTGAAAGAATACAGTCTATAATTAGTTTTACTCTTGAAAATAAAACTGCCAGCAATTACAGAGGGCTATTCCTCAGTAAGAGCATCTAACGTAGTATCTTCCTCATCACACATTTAGGGTAAACAAAGCGATAAAAGCAAGTTATTGAAGGGCACTTTGCAGGCCAGCAGCCAACCCAGAATGGAGCACTATAGGGTCTTTCACTTTCCCAGTGAAGTATTTTGTTCCACGGGGCCCACACTCCTTTGTGCTCAAGGCACCAGGGGTGCTTGCCCAGACTCTTCCTTGTAGATTTGTATCTCCTGGGCACTGGAGGTTACAGAGAGGTCTAAGCCCTGTCCCTTAACACAAATTTCTCTTTAAAAATGGCGGAATTTCAAAACAACATCCAACAGCTAATAGTAACATCCCAGATTAAATTAGTTCGGTTCAAATGAAGCTGCAATTTCTCAAACAACAGTACACCTTTCTAGCTCTAAAGGGGAGGTCAGCAAACATTGACCAGAGCCAACAAGGTCCCAATGTGCATGTCACAAGGCTGCTGAGCTTCAGTGCTGGCCGTGGATGACAGACCAGTCATTGCAGCTTCTGTGGGTGGCAAGAGGTCTCCTTTCTGTCTGACTAGAAAGAGAGAAAGGAAAGATGATACAGAATCCACATGAGCTTCTGGGCAGCTCAATAGCTGCCATTTAAGTCCCTGCTCCTTCCAGTCACTCCAAGAGACTCGGACACAAAAACCTTGAGCCAAGAGAGTCTCCCCTCCGAAGCCTGCTCTGTTGCACTGTACTAACCTCCTCTTTCTTTCCCTGCTGTACTATTACAGTTTGCAGCGGAATTGTGAAATTACAGTAAGGCATGGATGAATCCTGCTCTCTCATCCAGGAACAGTTAAAAACCAAATACTTCTCTTGTTTCTTATTCACTCTCAGGCCTTTTTACATTGCTTTGGCACAGTATGAGGCTGCCAAATGCATACAAACCTCCCCCCACCCCTTTCTCCTCCAGGATATCATAAAATATAACTGGACCAAAAAAAAAAATCCTGTCTGCAGTTATTACCCACTCCACATCACTGCTACAAGGGAAGTCATGCTGCCATTGAAGTGTGTAAACTTTTGGTTAAAATTAAATTTCAGCAAAAATTCAGGGAAGAAAACAGCTCTGATGTGTTTTGAATGGAATTCTTTTAAAAGGCTTTGGTATTTGGAAGACATTTACTCTTTTAATCCATTATATCAAAATAATTGACAAAATCACAATGAAACATTTTGTTCCTTCCTAAAAACAAAAACCAAAGAGAGGAAAGAAAAAAATCTCTCACAGAGAATTAAAAAGCATTCAGGTTTCATTCCAACGAGCTGGGCGTCAGGACCTCAGCATTCTTCAAGAAAAGAGATTATTGTCTCCAGCCAGCTCTGGTGTAAGCCTGTAAAATCCTCTGCCAATCTTTTAGATGAATTACCAGCCAACTAATTCCTTTTCATCACCAGTTCATCGAACACTACCTGCATGGACTAGGAGCTGGAAATTTTGTGTATCCAGACAGAGCTGTTTTACTAGGGTATCTCCCCAGTGACTTATTGCTTTAACTCAGCCTTTGAAAACTATGCACAAAAACCCTGACATCTTTCTCAGCTCATGACAACAACACCCTTCACCTTCTGACCCCCAACACATTTACACACGTCCTAGAATCTTCCTTTCATTATTGATTAGGGAAGGCAATGCCATACAGCTCTGCAATGAAGAGATACCCTCACACATATTTACTCAGATCAGAGATCTCTGCCAAACATCCCAACTGCCAGCCAAGAATGGAAAGTGCCCAGCTCTACACCCAAAGCAAGATGGAGAGCAGCCAGACTGCCAACTCCTGAGCCACAGCCAAGAGGAAAAGCACTGTGAAATAGGTGAAGCCCAGTACATTGGTACTGGCAGCACGGCTCACACAGGAGGAGCTCACAGGCCAGGTTAGAAGCAGGCAGATAGATACATCAGTGGATGATTACACGAGGCCCCAACCAGCTCTGCATCTGGTCCCATGAAAATTCATGCTAATTTGGACTAAACCTGCATGCTAAGCTTTTCTGGCTGGTCTCCCTGCAAAATAGTTTGACTTCAATAGAAAACACCATGGAGAAAAACATGGCTTTTCAGCACACGGGGCTGTCTCCTGTAGGCACAACAATTTCCCCCAAACCACAACAGCCAACACTCAGAGATAAAAACTGTTTCTGCCATCTGTTATTTAACCCTGGGACTACCCCAGTGCATTTGTTTGCACTGCTGAATCACTTTCTGTGATGTAAAGGTTACTTAGCTGCAGCACGGCAGCTCAGTGCAGTGGGAACCTCTGGAATGAGGGACACAGACAGCAGCAGTGTGCTGCCGATGCCAGACTGAGAACAGGCTTCGGTTCCAAAACTACATCATGGTTTATAATAAAACCCCCATCCAATTAACCCCCAAAGTCACGAAAAATTATCAGTTCACAATTAATTTGCTCTTCTGGAGCCAACTGGTCTCAGCCAAGAACAAAGGGACTCATTTGGCCAGGGGCTACATGAGGACATTTTTTTATTGCAGAAATGTGAAATCTAAGCAGACACACCCATCCCAATTGATAGACGAGGAACTGAAACAAAGATGCAGAGACTGACTTGGATCTATATTGTAAACGGGTGATGTTCTGAAGTTTCAGGCATTTAAGTGCTGCTATAAAACTGTACAACATCAGACCCAGGAGCAGAACATATTTCTCTTCCATACACCAATCAGACTGGCAATGGCAACAAATTCCCTCCTGCAGTTTCCAGGAGAACCCATCAGCTTGTCAAAAGCCAGCCCTGAGATCAGGACCTCTAAGTTTTTTTATGATACAATTCCAGCCAAAGGGCAAGAAACAGGCAATAAATAGAGCCTGGGATGAGTTCTGAGAGAACATGTCCATAGGATGCTAAACCAGGGCAATTAATGTCCTCCTCTGACAAAAGGTCAATATATCCAGTAGAATTAATGAAAATATTCAAAAGAAAACCCCAGAATTATATTTATTTATTTATCACAATGTTCTCACTCTCAAAGACATTCCGTTAACACACTCTGTGCTCACAAAACTTGCACTTTTTCATCTCCATTTCAGGGAAACCTCATTCCTGCACCTGGGGGTGTAATCAAGTGCAAGCTAAAGGACTGCTTCTCAGATGGCTGGCAAAATAGAAAAACAATTACACAAAGCCAGACAAACACAGCACAGATTGTTGTTGTAACACATCAAATAGCACACAGGGTGAAACAGAAAAAGCTAAAGACACAAACGTCCATGAACAAATTCAGATTGGAAATTAGAGTGAAATTTTGAAAAGGCAGTACCAGTATCACAAGAGCAAGTCTCTTCTATTCCTAGATCTTCACGAGCAGTTATCTGTGCTTTACCTAACACATCTCTCTTCAAAGGGATCTGCTGTCCCTTGTGAAACAACAGCTACATCCACAGGACAGACCCAAGACTTGCTGTTAGCAGGGGTGATAACAGATGGGTGAGCACTTGTGGACACAACACATGGCACAGATGTTATCCAAACATGGTCCTTGCACACTTCACCTGTAAGGATTTCCTATATACAAAAGTACCATTATCTATGTAGAAAACCTTCAACTTTTTCAGATAAATTCCATCAGATGATATCCATTACTCAAATTAAGCTTCTAGATCACTAAAAAAAACTCTTTTACATACAGCAGCTAAAATAAAACTCACTTTTTTGACAAAAAAGACCCTTTACTGAATACAGACAATTAAGCACTAGTAATACTAAATTTCCTTCTAAGGCTCTATCAAGGATAAATCTCGTCCAGCATATATCAGCAAATACAGGAAGAAAATCACATACACCCTACACACACCACGTGCCTTCATTTCAAACCAAAATAAAGCATTGGAGCCACCCCAAGAACTGCACACAGGTAGGATATCCTCTATTCACTAACTCACCAGTTCGCTGTGAGAAACTGCAGGTAAACCCAGAAAGGTGTTTTGCAGTTCTCCCATCCTGCAGTCATCATTTTTCTTTATTTTAAACACTTGTGAAACTCCACAATACCAAAAAGTATCAACTCGGGAGAGCTGGAGCCCAACAGCACTGAAAACTCAGTTTGACTCAACTGCATTTTACAGGAACTAAAGCCCACAGGTGTATTCACTGCCAGCTGACAGTGATTTCAAGACTAGTAACTGGTGTGAGAGTGATGAAGAAGGTAAAGACTGTCCTAAAATATACCAGAAAGATATAAAAGAGAAAGATTTCCCCATGCTTTTCTCTAAAACAATGCTGTGTTACACAGCAACCTGAGTAAGTTTGGTCATCTATCTGAAAAACAGGTTAATATCAGCTGGAATATTTTCTGAGATGGGTTCCTAAGGTGAGGAAAGATTGTGAAAGAACCTGCCTTCTTCAACCTAAAAAGCAAAGGAAAAGACAACGTGTGACAGTGCTTTGTAAAGACACCAAGGCTAAACACTAGAGAGAGAGATGAAGTGTCTAAACTAGAGCAGGAGTTTGGCACAAGGACAAAAGGGATTATACCTGCTATGAATACATTCAGCCTGGAAACTAGAAAGTGTCCAGCCATCAGAGCTCAGAGTACGGTGTAGCCTCACAGTGGGAATAACATAAGGAAAATAACCTAATTAGTTTTAAGAGGCAGATTGAAAAGTCTAAGAATGTCTCAACAGCAGGGGACTGGATTTGGGAAGTGCCTTTTAGTCTTGCGTTCAAGGAGGAAGACTGACCAGAGAAACAGCCAGAACCCGTACGTGCATAAATTCCCTTTCAAAAGCATTTTTGCAAATCAGTCTCATCAGGTTTAATTTCTCACACCTTTGGTTCACAAACACAACCAGAGATTCGTGCAAGTGCCAGATACCTGTGTATATCCGCCTATAGATTAACATCCTCAGTTATAAGTGAGCCTCTGTTTGTTGTTTTACTTTGTTTGATTCACTTAACCACTCTTACAAGGGACAAGAAGCACTGTAGCAGTCATACGGCAGGATAAGTGAAGAGGATTTGGGGTGGGTTTGGACACCTGTGCAGGTGTCAGCATGAGAAGCAACACATAACTGTAGTAAATCTGATATAAAACTTGAATTAAACTATTTTTCTTCTGTGTACCATCCCTTCTGAGAGCAAGTTCACTATGATGCAAATGCAATTTTAAGGCAATTTCTACATAAAACTGGGATAAACCAGAAAAAACGTTTGTGGGTTTTTTTAGTTTTAATCTGAAGGATTAGCTTCATCACTGTCATTTAAAAAGAAACATCATTGAAATTACAAAAGAAAATACAGGTACAAAGAACATATAAGAATTAACACTGCAATACACTTAAGTGTGTTCCCAGAACTTCAGAAGAGCTGCTATGACATTCAAAGTAAAATCTCCACTGAAGCAATATTGTAATCTTGATAAACATTTTGCCCCAGAACTTTATTCCCAATTAAAGAGGTCCATCATTAGCTGCAATAAGCAGTAAGAGCTCCAGATGAACAGGAAAATTAGCAGGTGATTGTTACTTAGTTTTGTTTTACACACACATCAATGTGTGATTGCTACTGTGACTTGAACTTCTTCCATCATTGTGTGTGACCATCCATGCACCAGTTTGCAAAATTAGGTGTTTCCCTCCTACAACAACAGCATTTTTCTTTCTTTGACAGCCACTCAAAGGGTATGTCCCCAAACCAGGCCTCTGATTTGGTGGTCATTTATCCATGTATCACCTTTCACTCTCCAGAATATCAGCCTTGGTGAGTTGACCTGAATCCCTTGAGCTCAGAAAGCCGAGCACTGTCAGCCCCCAGCCAACACCACACCAGCTGTGCAGACCCAACGATGGAGGGATCAGGGGCTTCCAGGCGGGTTTGACATGTCTCCAGAGAGGGAGACTCCACACCCTCCCTGGGCAGCTGTTCCAGTGCTTGACACCCTCAACAGAAATAAGTTCTTCCAAATGTTGAGGTGAAGCTTCTTGTATTCCAGTTTATGGCCATTGCTCCTCGTCCTGTCACTGGGCACCACTGAAAAGAGTCTGGCATCTTCCTCTTGACCCTTGCCTTTGAGATATTCATACGCATTAATGAGATCCCCTCAGAGGAGGCCCCGTTCCCTCAGCCTCTCCTCATAACAGATGCTCCAACCCCTAATTATCCCCTGGGTGTGCTGTTCAGACACCCAACTCTCCTCTCTCTGCTGCTGCCCGGACAGAGGAAGCGTGAGGTNTGCGGGCGCTGAGGGCTCCTCCAGCCTATCCGCCCCAGCACCTCTCTTCTCCCGGCTTTATCCGCCTCCCCCGGGCCCTTCCCCAGCGCGCTGCCGCCCGCGGGGCCCCAGAGCAGCGGTGCTTAGCTGGGATGGCCCCGGTGTGAGGGAGCCGCCCGTGCCACAGCGCCCTGCGGCAGCTCAGCAGCGGGCACAGGGACCAGACCCGGCCAGGGAGCTGCGCTGGGCCTTGGCGGGTGTTGGGCGTGTGTCACACAGCTTCTGTTCCTCGGTAGCCAACAGATGACACGGCCTTGCAGGAGGGGTTGGCATCTGAAGGGGGTGGGTTATCACAGCAGTTATCAACTGTAAATGTGCGATGCTGCGGGTTAAGAAAGCTAAAGGGTGACCCCAGGCACTGTAGGCTCAGAGTGTGGGGCCTTTTTAAAACGCTGCTGTTGGAAAAAAAACCATAAAGGCAAGATATGGCAGTGGGTTAATTTGGTATAGCTGCCAGTCTATCTGGGCAGCAACCTAGGAAAATAGCCAGTAATAAAAGAATGGAAGGGAAATTGCCCTCTTGGTTTGTATTGTCCCTGAGCCTTGCTTATGGGGGGATAGCACTGAGCATCCTCCAGGGCAGAAATGAAAGACCATCCCATATGCCAGCACAGCCTGCCCTTGGCCCAGCCTCATCCTCGCTGGCTGCAGACAGGTCGGGATACCACCTGGAATAGCCTTTGCCATGACAGGGAGCAGGATCCTGGCAGAACAACTGCTCTGTTATTGACTTTATTCTCACCATCCCCTATGCTAGTCAAAGACAGACCCTCAGTGAAGATTTTTGGTTTGATTTTTTTCCCCCCAGGAAAAACTCAAGCTTATCCATGGCTTTTGAATGCTATGTAAAACTGATATGAATCAGAAGTGACTATATAGAGACAATCTCGGCCTTTCACACACCTGTGCGTAGCTTTTGCAACATTATGATAGCAAATCCTTTATGATACATAACCTTTTACCACTGCCACATTTATATTCTGAGATCTTCTGGAAGCCTGGGGCTTGACAGAAAACATTCCCAATATATTGAGACATTTGCAGGGGCTTGTCATTGCAGGCTGTGTTGTCCTGAAACCTGCACTTTCTTCCTCATAACTGTCCACAGAAATGCTCTGAATCATATTTGCATCTACACACCTCTGAGATGCCAGGCAAAAGCCACTCTGTCAGCCAGGCAGGTTGGACAAACTTGTTTCTTCCTGCTGGATTTTACAACCGCAAACAAGGCTTGAAAACAAAACAAAACAAATCAAAAAAACTCACCAGCAACACCAGCAGCCTTATTCCCAACATGTGGGATGCCTCCCTGGATGCCTGTTCATTTCCTGGAGTGAAACTCAGGCACACCAGTTCACTGCTGCCCTGAACTGTGTGGATGCTTTTTTTTTCCTTCTCCCTCCTTTTCTTTTCCCTCCTTCCTTGTGTTGATTTGTGGGACCAGAATGACTTTGATTTCAGCAAGTTTGCTGTTTATTCACGTCACAAGTTTGACAGCTTTACACCAAATCAGATTGCTGGGTTTCAGGAGAGCTCTGAGGCGTCACTGGGAGCTCCTTTAGATTAAACTCGCCTCCCCGGTCTCCCCCCTCTCCCCCTCCTTCAGAGCCATTTAAACCTCTCTGGGGCTTTAACAGAAACGTGCTCCCAAGACCTGCATTTCATTCTGCCACTAATATGGTAAGTGCTCTTTGCATTTCTCTCGACCTCGAGGCAGAGGAGGAGAAGCTGGTCTCTTCCTCGGGGGGTGCAAGAGATTTTGTGCCCTCTTAAGATGGGAAAGAAAGAAAGCGCTCCTCTACCTGCAAGAGCAGTCTCTGCTGCTGTGCCTTCCCACGGGTGGGCAGACTCCCTGACTGAGGCTCCAAGCTCTGCCGTTGCCTTCCTTGCAGAGATTTAGAGCTGCTGCAGATGAGGCTTATTTGGAGGAGGGAGAAAGGGTGACTCCAGAGACAACCCCAGGCTTTGCGGTCTGGGACTCCTGCAGAACTGCAGGGGCAGAAGAGAGTGCGAGCAGCTAGGAGTTGACTCTGCTGGCTCTGTGCTGCTGCTTTAGAGCTGAATCAAACACCCAAGGTGGTAGGAACGGTCTGCCCAAGGACAGCCTGGGAGCTCCCTTCACCCTAAACCCACTCAGGACCGTAGCATTTCCCCAGGGTTTGCAGGAAACTGAGCCACCTCCCTGACACAGCCGTGCTCGGAGCCCCAGTGCTGCGGGGCGGCACTGCCCGCGCTCGGCGCACGGAGCGGTGCCACCGGGAAAGCGGGGAGCGGGCACCGGGTCAGGGCTGGGCGCTGCCTCGGGGGCCGGCGGCGCCTGACAGGGCGGCGGGGCTGCCCCGCGACGGCACCTGAGCACAGCCCGGCCGGGACAGCCGCGGAGAGCGCTGCCCCG
>VZRS01007162.1:625059-664031 GCA_013398055.1 Ifrita kowaldi
CGCAGCTCGGTGCCCAGGACGCGGCGTGGCAGGGAGACCAGCTGTTCTCCCAGCTCTACAGAAACAAGCAGGTAAAGGCTCCGCGCCCCCCAGCAACCCCGGGTTCACGCCACGAGGCTCCCGGACTTTGCATCACGTATGGCACCTTCTGGGTTGCCTTATGGCACGTCTCCCTCTCGCTGGCACAGATGTCGGAAGTGACAGAAAACTGTTGTTCCTTACTTGAAGTATTTGTCACCCCCATGTTGTCCTGTGAAGTTAGAACAACTGTGGTGGGCTTCCCTCCATTCCTCCCCTCTTACATCATATTGCACCAGCAGCCTTGGCACTACAGAAAACCAGGGGCATGAACAGGGGTCTCTCAGGCTCTGTTGATGCTGTCAGCTAAAAATACGTAATGCGTATCTTGATTCCACCAGGTTTGTCTTCATTGGAAATGATTCCACCAGCATTGCCTAATTACGTGGAGGATCAACCGTTTTGACCAGCAGGATTTCCTTGTTACTTTTTCTCTTTCCTTTTTTTTGTAAATCCCAACAAGAGACAGGAGAAACTTTGAACTGTCTCAGATGAAGGAACTCCAGATTGATGGTTCTGATCAAGTACTTGGAATGATGTTTTGACACAGTGAAGTCAACGAAAATTCCGATATTAGCTTTAAGGTCCCTGGAATCAAACCACAGTTCCAGATGTCAGTGTACTTGTTTCTTTGGCTCTGCCTCAATCATTTAAGTCTGTTCTTGACTGAGCCTGTGCTCAGCAGATGCCTGTGGTCCTTGGCAGAAGATTCTTTGTCCTCCTAAAGAAGTCTCCAGCGCTATGATTAGGAGGCAAAAATCAATCTGTAAACACTTAGATTTTCCACGGAAATGTGTTAGGTGTCTGCCATTCCTGTTCAGCTTTTGAGACCAGGGATTATCTCAACTCTGTATATGTACCAGGACTGGCACAGTAGGGTCTGGAATTGAAGAGATCACTGAGTACTGGTGTATCATAAAGGATGGCAACTGCATCTTCCTTCTGCACTCTACCCCCATAAATTGTTAGTTTGCAACTCCTCCTCCTTTTTTGCACCAGCCAACTATAAATGGGAAGGAGGGGTGCAAAGGGATGTTTACTGCAGCTCAGGAGGAGATCTTGAAGTTGCTGTCATGCCCGTGACCATTTCTGGCTGCTCACAGGGCTACCTGTAATTCTTTTCTATTATTATGCTGCGGTTGTAGGTTTTTTCAGAGTAACCTTATCAAACACTCACTAAAGATTAAAGGAAGTCAAAAGGGAAAACTGAACAGTCGTGCCACTTAGATTATAGAGACAAGAGGCTGGAGGGGGTGGGTTGAGCTCACAAAGCAAACACCCAGATCATCAAATCCAAGCAGCTTGTACCATAGGGCAATTGCTATTAAGTTACAGAGTCAACATCTATTCATCAATATCTCTATTCCACAGCTTCAAGATACATTGCTTCAGAAGGAAGAGGAACTTGCTAGGTTACATGAAGAAAATAATAACCTCCGACAATACCTGAATTCTGCCCTGATTAAGTGTTTAGAAGAAAAAGCCAAGGTATTGTGTTCAAACCTGTCATGTAGATGTGTACAGAAGGAACAGGTCAATTAGGTATAGGCCAGTAAAATACATGGAAAATCTGAGAGTGTAGACAACCTGCAGTGGAATTCACACTCACATTTAAATTCACAAAGGGGACAGTTTCGCCCAGGAATGATATCTTATCAGGGTCTGACTTTAGAGACAGTGTAGCACTTATAACTAATTACTAAATTAAGTTAAATTTATTAGTTAGCTATAAGTAAGTTAAAATTATATAGTCAAGGTAAAATTATTCCCTCTAATGCTTTTTTTTTTAAGTAAAAAGTTCAAACATGAATATATATTTTTTGAATGTCTCTGTTTTGTCAATTATCCCTTTGATAAGGATTTATTTTTTTTCCAGTTTATTAATTAAAAAGCTGTGTGGGTTTTTTTTAATGGTGAAATACAAAATTAAACATTTAAGGTTGGATGAAACATTCTGTTAAACTAAGTGTGAAGGGTGGGGTTTCTTTTAAGTTGAATTCTTTGTCTCTCATCTTAAATAAAATAAAGAAAAAAATTGTTTCTTGTCAGCTTAAAGACATTTTTTGCTGTTCCAGCCTTGCCCATGAAACTGAACTATTGATTATTTGCTCAACTCTGTGGATTGGGCATGAGGTAAACAAGACTGTAGAACACAGGAGACTTTCCTTTTCCATCCTGTTGATGAGTTGATAGTGTGACATGTCCTCCCTCCCATGGCCAGACCTGGCTCCTGGCAGTAGAAAAGGTCTCCTTCACTGGGCGCAGCAGGGAGACATGGCCACCCCGTGTCATGTGGAGAAGAGTCCAGTGTGGAACTGTCATGGGACATGTCTGAGCAGTGAATTCATGACATGGTGGGGAGCTTCCTTGTCTCTACTTGCCTTCCTTTGACCATCCCTGGATGCCTGAAGGGCCCTTGTCCTGTGATAATGACAAATGAGGTGAACTGATGAGTGAGTGCAGTGCCAGTCAGGCTGCTCTGAGCACTGCCTGGTCGGGATCACCCCTGTCCCAGCAGGAGTTACTTTTGCATCCTCCCTCTTTGTCAGGCTGCCACTTTGCCCCCCATGCCCTGCTCACCTGCCAAGTGCTGCTGGCACAGATCCAGGCAGGAGTGTGGGGCTGGGAACGCCATCAAAGCTCAGGCCTTATCAACATGGTCACATTCTTCTCTTTCAGGGACAGGGTTGTTGCAGACTATAACTATACAAAATAGTTGGTCATACCCATATGTTTAAGCAGAGAGTGGAAAAAAAAGTATCTTTATAAGGACAGTAGTAACCATCCTGTGCATCTGAGGTCAGAAATGTTGCTTTCAGGTATCTAGAAATTCAAATTTTAATCTTCTGTCTTCACCTTGTTGTTTTGGGTTTTTTTAATAGAAACTACTGTCTGGCCATGGACAAAAAACTTGTGCTATCCTCAAAAGTACCAAGAGGAGATTAAAAGAGGACCACTGCTTTGTCCCTCAAGAAACTCCTCATGCTTCCAAAGCTAGAAGGAACCTCTTCAATGAATTCACTGCCTGTGAAGAGCAAGCCAGCCCTGCTGTGGACAGCTGGGTCTTGCAGACCTTAGGATTAAAAGATGTGGACACCATTGATGAAGCTTCAGCTAACTACAGTGCCCTGTCCCCAGACCTTGGAAAAGACACATACTGCCTGAGCCCCGGAGGAGCAATAGGCTATGAGCACAGGGAAGGAGCAGCAGCAGTGTTTAGCTGCAGCCACGTGCCTCCAGCCAGCAGCAGCACCCATCCATGCAGCGAGGACTCTCCCTTCCCTCCTCAATTTTCTTCAGCACCATGCCTCTCCTCACCAGTGCCAAGTGTTTCCTCCCTCCCAACCTATGGGCTGCCTTATTTGACTGGTGATTTGTCACCGAACAAAACAGAAGTGGCCTTCACAACGTCCCTGAGTCCCCACCGCAATGTGAGAACGCACAGCTTCCACCAAGGACAGGCCTTTGTGCGCAGGGACGACGACGGGGGATGGAGATTCACCTGGGTGCCCAAGCAGGCTGAATGATGCACCAGGATCAAGGGTCAGCCACAGGGGATGTAGGAGTCACACTTCATCTTGTACATGAGACAGGTTCAGGCAGAAAAAATGGGCCTTTTTGGGCTTCTTTAAATGCTACTCTGTCATTAACCTACTCCTCATTCCCTCACAGATTTTCACAGATGTGACTCCAGATTGCATTTGGACAATTATCTGCCCCAGATGTACAAACTAGATTCCTTTCTCTTGTGCCTGTGTTGAGATACATGTTTTTACTTGTTTCCTGGGTTTTTATCATCAGCTCTTTCTTGTTACTGGTAGTTTCCAGGCTGGAGGGCTTTCAGCTTTGATGATCACTTTTACATGCACCAAACTGGAAAGCACTTTGGGAATACACCTCTCTCACAGATATCTACAGATAATAAAGGAGGCATAGGCTGGAGGCTGAGGATCAGCAGTTTCTAAGTGATTTATGTCTCTCTTGACTACACAGATTGCTTTAGATTTAACAAGTACCCACGGTTGCCTTATGTGCTGCCCAAGGCTGACCTACCTGCAGTTCCATGGTGCTGTCACATTCTTTGATGATGCCTCAAAATAAAAACAGGATTTGCTTCTGATGCCTGGAGGTTACTTAGTTACAAGTGATTCGGCAAGTGCAGGGGACCTTCCTAAGGTGTGATTAAGAGACTGATGTGTTTACTGATATGTTTTGAAGGTGTTTTGTCTGTCAGTAAAGGGAGTTTACATTTGGGGAGGCAGTATCACTCAGTGGTTGGAGTGGGTCTTTGGGAACCACAGCCTTCAATGCCAGCTCCTGCCTCTCTGTGTTTCTGCCAGACTGTGATGGGCTGAGGGTAAGAGCAGCACTACTTTGAGAATGCTTTAAAACTCTCTGAGAGAAGGTGCTCTAGCACTGCACAGGACTTGACTTTTAGTAAAGCTACTAATGATATGAATGATATCATGATGTGAAGTCAATGGACATGAAGGAAGCTCGCCAGTACTGTTTTCTGTTACCTTTGTCTTCTGTTCTACAGTAGTTGGATGCCTAAGTATTCAAAATAGATTGACTTGGTTATTCTTGCTTTCAGAATGGTGCCAGTGACATTGAGGAAGGACTTAAGTAAAAATAACCAAAATCAAGGATTTCCTTCCAGTGGCTTATTTTCCTATAGAAAACTGGATATTCCTCTACTTTTTTTAGGGGATAAAAATATCTCCTAATAGCCTGTTGTGCCTTAGAATTGCAATATTTGAGAAACTCATCAGGAGCAGTAATGATTTCCCAAAGGACTTCTAAGTAAACAAACTGTATTTCTGGGTAGTTACTTTAGAGTAACTGTGGCAGACTTCCAGAATAGGCAATTTGAAAGCATTGGCTGTAGGCATTATTTCACTGGATTAAAAAGCCAACCAAACTAAAAAAACACCAACCACAAACCCACACAACAACCACTGCAAAAGAAAACCACAAAAAAACCTCAATAAAACTCAACAAACCCAAACCAAACAATGCTCATGGAATAAATACAAGTATTTGTTTGGGGGCTTGTTGTAGTCCGTAAAATTGAGGCCAATTGATGAAGACTGGTCAGACAAGAGCACTGTTTCTGTAGCACTTCTCTACTTTTCAGTGAAAGCAGAAGAAAAATCCTGTCCTCCAAACAGCTCATGTTTTTTCTCAATGCATTTCTTTTCTGTTATTCTCCCCTTGCCCCACTACATAAGAGAGCATTGAAGAAAATACTCCTGCCACTGGAGTTTTTATTGGGGTGTGTGTGGTAGCGTAGGAAATGCCTGAACTTAACCTGAGTGTGTGATGGGAAACCCTGGTATGGGTGATGTGGGGGATGAACAGCAAGCTGAGAACAGACAGTGTGGTCGGAGGACTACACTCAACACAGCTGTAGATGCCATGTCTCTCAAAGCAGCTGTGAAACAGAAGTAGAGAAACATCTATGTTTTCTAACACTATAGAATGCTATTATGTATTAATTTCAGTGCTATGGAGTCAGCAGCACTAATAAGTACTTTTGTCCTACCAACAAATCTTAAATCACAATTTTTTTTTCTCTGAAGAGAGAAAAGCTTTCCATTTGCCTGACATTTTCTTTCCACATTTTTATATCACTGAGTGTGAGAACTTCTGCAGAGAGCCAGAACAAAATTGTCAGATCTTTGGTACAGTCCTGAAGTAGGGTTTCAGTAGGAACAAACTGATGCTTGAGCCTTTGCCAGCCTTTTGTACAGGGGTGACTGTCCCCTTGTCTCACAGAAAATAAATTATGAATGTAAAGGAATAATTTACCTGAATGAATCCTCTTCTTTTCCTGTGGGTTCCTGAATTTTACTCTGTATGAAGGAGCTGAGTCCTATTGGAAGGTTTTTTTCTGAGCCTTACTTTGCTGGAGTTCATTTGGGTAGAGGATCCCATGGTGCTGCTCCTGTCTGCTGGTGGGTGCTCCTGACCTGCACATGCAGACTTAAAATTCTGGTGTGGACAACTGCTTGAGCAAAGGTTTCTGTGGTAATAATGGTGCTGGGCACTGGAGCAGAGGGAGCAGTCTGGAAAGGAAACAGGAAAATCCCCAAAGCATTTTAACAAATAAGTAAGAGTGATTTGTTTTACCCTGACACCATCATCTGAAGCAGTATTTCCTGAGTTACGTGAAGAATAATAGAAACAAGCTGTGTCTAACACCAACGACAGAAAGCAGGTCAGCCCAGTGGCCAAACCATTCCTTTAGATAAATATTGCTCCTATTGCCAGAAGAAACACGTTGTTCAGCATGCCTCACTCTAAACTGCCCGGTTCCTCTGAAAATCTTGCCTTCCTACAGGTATAATAGGTGTGGAAAATGAGTAAGAGGCTGAAGGCATCTCGTGGCAGATTACTGTCGTGGGGTGGGATGTGAGGACAGTTACTGACTGGGCTGGTGCTGGGTGGATATGTTGATTTAACCTGCTGTGTCCCCATGATTTACTTGGGCCTGGAAGCAGTGAAGCTGCATTAATGTGGTGCAGTTCTTTAGCCTGCAAAAATGTGGGCAAAGAAAGTCTTGGCTGTACAAGGCATAGATGGATCTTTGAAATGGGTGTTCAGTCTTGGTTTGTGCCTGATCCTCCCTGTTTGTCCTTTTGTATCCATTCCCTGTGGGTGGAACAGAGTCAAAGCCCCTCTGCTGCTCATGGAATGTGCGAGGTAAAGCCCAGGGAAGCCTGTGAGACATTCCTATGCCCCAGAGATAGCTGGAGATCAATGGCAATGAAAGCAAAAAGTGGAAACAAAATGCAGTTCTTCACACAGCCATCACAACTAGGTAGCCAGGAGATAGCAGAGACAAGTTTCAGCTTGGTACTGTATTTCTAATTTCAAAAAACAGGCAACTGGAAAAGAGGGCCAGGGGGAAAAAGTTCTGGGTTCTGATACTGCCTCTGGTATTACACTTAATTTCTGTGCTTTGGATTCTATGGAGTCCACCACTGGACCAGTTCATAGCTGTTTAACAAGAAAACACAACTCTTGCTGCTGCAAACTCTGGGAAGTTCCCTCTTGCCAACGATCAGCACCAGACTCAGAAAACTCCGAGATGGGGAACTATGACTTGAATGGCCGTTGGACCCTGGGTGGTTCTTTGAGCAGCAGTGAACTTCCTTGTCTGTAAATATTCATCTTGTATTAACATAATTTGTTTTATTTTTTAATTTGAAGTTTGTTTGCTTTAATAAGTGAATGTAACATGCAGCTTCATAGTTTAAAATAGTCTGTGTTTCTAGAAAGGTAAACTAACAGAAATGGAAGTTAATTTAACACTTAATATGTTGATGTTCATGATTTTTGTGATTTAAAAGGCCATGATTATATGTAAATGTCAATTTTACCGGTGTCACTAAGTTATGTCTAATAAAACTTAACATCCAATTGATGCAATTCTTTCTGCCCACTTGAGCACCCATTAAACCACACAGCTGTTGCTCACATGGCACAGCATCCACCTGGCACCTACACATCTTCCCAGAGGGCTGAAAGGGACCTCTATTTCCTGCAATCACAAGTGTCCACACAAGGACATGCCATGTTTTTATGATACCAGACCTAAAAATATTGACGGCCACAGGTGTGCTCATTTCAGCCTGGCCTTGCACGGCATGTTGCAATGATCCATTGTTGCTTTGACTCAGAAAAGGATGGCATGCTACCAAACAGCAAGGACAGAGGGAAATATTGTGCTTTTTGTCCCTTGTTTTTGCAGCATCTGGCACTCTTGCTTAATAGACTTATACCTTCCTAGGCAGCTGAACATCCTGATCCAGGACAACTCGATTCATTATAGTACTCTGAGTACTCCTGATTTGGACTCTGAAATGATGAATTGCAAAATGGCACTGAGGTGTCACATAAAGAGACTGGAGATGAGAGAGAAAAGCCTGATTAAAGAATCCAAACCTCTGCTCAGCTCTACTTGACAACAAAGAAAAGCTGTGTTAGTTATTAACTTTCCCTTCTGATCATGGGGAGGTTTATTGGTAACCATGCACCAGCTGGGACCAGAGGGATTTTTCATTGGAATGGAGATGGCTTATTGCTTATGAAAAGATACAAAGTGAGCCTTCCTTAATTTCTTTTGCCCTCATCTAGAAGCCATACTAAGTCTGTGAGATGATTCATAAACACTCTGGCCTGTTGCCGGGCAGCTGACATCCTGTCATAAAGAGAGAGCAGTCTATAAATAATTTGTGAAATGAGCTGTGATTCACCTAAAATGCCATCTCTCCAGTCATTCCTCTGCTTCATTAGTTGTGCATCACTGAGTTATTTCAAGGCTGAATACTTAAATGCAGTGCAGCCCAAGGAAATCAGTATAATAATAGTTCACAAGGAACAGATTATAAAAATCAGTATGAGCATGAAGAGCTGGGAGGTCTGAGGTCCCCATTTTCCCTAATGTATTTTAAAAAATCACACTCAAAATGTGGCTGTAGTACTGGTATGGTTAGCTGAAACTCCCAACAACTGCTGCCTCCAAAGCAGCTACTAGCCAAAGATCACTCTAAATATTCATTTACTAAACACTGTTTGCATATATAACATCTTGCACCGGGACATTATTCCCTGTTGGTGATCACAGAGCACAGAGTCAGGAGCTGGGAGCTGTGTGATGTTTTCAGGGGCACAAACAGTGTCATTAACGAGCTGGAATGCAGGCCAGGCATGCCAGTTCCCAGCTGTGCAGAATGGGGACCTAACAGCCCATTAGAGAGCGCGCACGTGCTGTCAGTGTCCCAGATGTGCTGTCGGTGTCCCAGATGTGCCACGCGAGCCCAGCTGTGTAGAAAGCAGCCGCCGCACAGCCGAGGCCGCAGCAGCGCAGTTACACCCAGGGGTGTGGAGCGATGCTGATTCCCGCTGTGGGGCTGTGGGCCCCGACTGTCAAATCTGGGGGGTCTCAGTGCACATCTGGGGGGGCTCAGTGCACATCTCGGGGGGCTCAGTGCACATCTGGGAGGTCTCAGTGCACATCTGGGGGGGCTCAGTGCACATCTCGGGGGGCTCAGTGCACATCTGGGGGGGCTCAGTGCCCACCGAGCCCCTGCCGGCTCCCGGCACCGCCCGCCCGCAGCCGCCGGCCCTGGCCAAGGTGCTGAAACGGCCGCGCCGCTCGGCCCCGCGGCGCGCTGCGGGCACGGGGTGCGAGAGCATCAGGGCGAGCCAGGGTCTCCACCGGAGAGACCTGCGATATCCCACCCAAAGGTGGTGAAACAGCTGGGACAGCCCTGTCCCGTTACCAGCAGCTCGGAGGACGCTGTCACACGAGATGGCATTGTTTAGAAAAACGAGCTTGCCTTGGTCTCGAGGTAATCTTTACCTGACAACATGACTGGGGGCAAGGAACCAGGGAGAAATACCGCGTTCACGGTAAACATAAGTGACGCTTTACAGGTACATCCAGTGCTGGGCTCCTCTGCCAGGCTGTGAAGCAGCTGGGTAACAGGCAGGGACCATTTCAGAGTATCCTGCTCCATATCACTGCATGTAGAGAAAATACAGACTGGAAAGCTTCCCTTACCAGTGTTATGAGCTGCAGTTTATCCCAGATACAGAATGAAGAGATTATCAACTGTCTCCTGGCTGGGACAGAGAAACCAAGAAATCCCTGTGACCTTTGAGTAGAGCATCCTTTGTAACCTCCAAAGCATTGCATGTTTGATTAAGTATCAAGCCCCAGGTACAAAACTTGATTCTACAGAAATATTTGTTACTACACAATTAAACTAATCACCACTCTATGTTATAGGATTATTTAGACTATGCAGGTAGGAATATGGTCTCCATTATATGGGAAATCATATCAAAAATGTTAATCACTCTGTAGTAAATTCTGTTCTCCGTCCCCCAGACTAGGATCCCCAATAGCCTCTCCCTCATTCTAAAAGGTTTTTCCAAGTTACATTTATAAGTAGGATCTAAAATATACATATGTTGTTTCTGGTCTTCCTCCAACATCCACCCTGGAATAACGTGAAAGACAGATGCTAAAATGATTTTCAGAAATCAAGAGACAGAATATAGTAAGAACTACCTTTCTGCTACTCTCCTACTTTTTGCTCATCTAGTCCAATTTGAAATCCAGGAGCTCAAAATTATCTGAGTGTCAAACAATGATGAAAAAAAAGGAAAATCTATGCTGATGGAAAGCCTCTATGCAGACTCTGGTTTTAAGAAAAGTTGATATCTATTTTGGTTGTAAAACCACACAGTTCCAAGACACAAGCAACTCCTCTTTCTAAGAAATACACACGTTCTTGTCCCAGCCTAGACAAAATCTTCACTAACAGTGTAATGCAGGTCGGTTCATTCCCAAACTCTGAATATTATTGTAAAGCAAAGATCAGCAATATTCACACTCAGTTGTAACTGTTGCACCTAGCTTTGAATTCCACTCCCCTCTCTTGGACATACAATCAAAGAGAACAAGCAGGAATGACAGGATCCCTTCTTGCTTCAGAAAACAGGGCTAATTTTGTTTACCTATGGGTCATGAAATATTTAGTGATACCTTTCTGCAAGTGAATGGAGAAACACTGATTTGATACTGGTAGGTATTGTTCAAAGCTGCCAGCTTCAGTTTCCTTCAGAGAGTGATATTTGCCTGGTAATTTTTCTTGCCTTCTTACCTGAAGAAAGCACACAACACTGCTGGGTGAAAGATGCTGTGTTCCTCCCCTACAACTGCTTCATTTCGACAAAAACGCTTTTCTGAACTGTGTCATTTCTACAGTCTGTAAGAATTGCAGTAACCCTCTGAAATCAGCATGACTTATTCCAACCCCCTGAGAACAAAATGGAGTTGAGAGAACTTTCTTCTTAGTAAAAGACCTTTTATCAGAACAAAATATCATTACCTCAATGGCCCTGTGGCCATTTCAGAGGTATATAAACATTTGCTGCCTATCTGTAAGCCATTCAATTACTAAGATCTTGATACTGTGTAAATATTTAACTACAATAGAGGATATAAATCAGAGAAAGTGATTGTTTCATTTCACTGGTGGCAGTAAATCACAGGCTATTCAGACTACTGGGCTACACCCAAATAAATGACTGAGCTGTGAATATGGGCAGACATTACCTAAAATTTCCTGTAACGCAAGTCCTAATTTAATCCAGAATTTGTAGAGGGAAGACTAGCAGTACCACAACTCCAGAAACCTGAAGCACTTCCAGACATTTTTACTGTATCATCCAAGAAGGGAGAAGTTGCCAACACCCAACCTTTGGACTAGTTTTCCAGAAGATGTGATCAGAAACATGAAAGGGCTGCGAAAGCAGGTGCTCTTGAGTTTGAGCCCCTGGATATTAATGACACAGGCAGCAGAGAAAAGGAGTAGCCAGTAAATTCCGGTCTCATTTAATCAGATACGACTGAGTATAATTAGAGGCAGCAGCATGATGGAAGACAAGACCAGTCAGCCCTTATCCAAGGGCTGATCCAGGTTTCTGTGCTACAACGAAAGTCTGGGAGCTGCCACAGAAACAGCCATGCTGTGTGTCACTACTCCAGAGATGCAGCACTGGGCTCCCCATCACAACAGGGATGTGAGTTCCCCAATGCACTGCAAATTGAAAGTCTTCCAGGACTTGGCTTTTTCTATCAGAACAACTGCAAACACATGGGCTCATGCTCAGCTTTAGCAGCAGCCACCAGGGACAGAGTCACTGTCACCATTCTCTTGTGCACTCCCACTGCAATTCCCTCTCTTTGGCTTTCTGTTGTACGAGGTTTAGTGTCAGCCCTGGGGCCACAAGGATGGGTCACACTTCCTCATTTCTGAGAGCCACCAATACCACTGCTTGTTTGTCAGGACTTGTTTATCCTCACGTCCTCATTTCTGCCTGTCCCATCCTCTGCCGTCAAAACACTTCAGCCAGAGGAGCAATTAGTGTCACCCAAGTGGCTTACAGACCCCTTCTGCAGTCTTTAAAGGGACATTAAGGAGATAAGGGACCAGCCAATTTGAGAAAATAGAGTAGGAATGAGATGCTTCTACTGGACAAGCATGGGGTGCTCCTGTTCACAAGATATCACTGCCCTGGAGCACCTAACTTTGGGTCTCTGCTTAGCCTTTGCTTTGCTCTGGAATGGGCTCTTCAGCAGAGAGAAGAGCAAGATTTGCTCATGAAAAGATAAGAAATGGTTTTATTTCTGTCCTTTTGGACTTAAGGTTTATCCTCCTGCTCTCAGGACACTTCATGTCACCAGTGCCACTTGAGGGGCCCAGCTCCACAGAGGAGGGAGAGCCAGAGGGCCAGCAACAATCGGAAATTCTGCAAGACACTGTGGCTGCAGAGAGAGCAGATATAAGCTACACACACTTTTCTCAACTTTTCCAAGCTGTGTGGCCTCACCTGGGGCTGATGACAGTGGTTGCTAATCTGAGCAAGAGCAAAAATTCCCTCTGCCTGCCCTCCTTTTCCACTTGGCCCACAGGCAGGTACAAGTTCAGCGAGTGTCTGCAAGCCCCACTGCATACAAACGAGCCTTGTGCAGCATTATATTTTGGTTTTCTCTACCCCCCTTATGGGCTCCCCTGGCTAAAGTCAAAGAAACATTGAAAGCATCCAAGTAAATCAGTCTATTGCATTTTCTCATCCGCTTAAAATGCTCTCCTCAGTGCCAAAAAAATGACAATCCACTGAAGAACTGGGCTTGCAGGATAGTTGTATTGAAGCTATTTCTTTCTGCCTTGCCATCTTGAGAGGCCTGTTGGCAGGGAACATGCCCCCTTGCTCTCCAGGCCAGTGTGCCGTACTGAGCACACAGAATTATACACATGGCTCTGACAGAGTGCAGAGGGTGTCCCAGCAGAAACCTGCTCCATGAACACTTGTCTCCTACCATGGTCATCCTAAGACAGGTCAAATTAAATGTACCATGAGAGCTGCTTAATGAAATCCTGTCGTAAGACAGGAGCCCAAATGTGTTTGTGTGTTACCCACCCCGACGGACAGGGCTGAATCCATGAACCACCCTGAGCTGAAGGGCTCTGGGGTTGGGTGAGCTGCAGCAGCCTGAGCCCTGGGCTGACAGCAGGGTCTGAGCCCGTTTTGTGGCTGGAGCAGAGGAGGGAGATGAGCAGAGAGGCAAACAGAGCACCTGGGGCTGGCTGCAGGATGGCCGGGGCAGGACAAGCTCCTAGGATGGCACAACTGCTCCTTAGCACATGAAAGTGATTTATTGATAGCAAAGCAAACCCAGTCCCCAACAGTCATGTTCTGCAACACCACCCAGTCCTCTATCCTGCACCCGAATAGTTTGAGCCATTGCAGCTACTTCTGTCACCAGCAAAGCTCAGGCTGCTTACAACCAACTGCAGCACTTCACCCTGCTCTCCTCTTCCAACAGTCACACACAGCAGCAGAGGAGAGACACAGAACCCCAAAGAAGAAAGGAAGATGGGAAAAGTGGGTTATCCACTGTTGTAAACAATGTACATTTACTATAATTATTGTTTGTAATATATTATTTGAACAGGTCAAGGCCTCCTGTAAAATCAAAAAGCAGAGTCTGAGCATCAGCTCGGAGAAAGGAATTCATTGCTAAGTTGCTTGTGAATAGTTTAGAAACACTTCTGTTTTACAGAAGCCTGGGGAAATTTTAGAAGGATAGAAGAGATAAAAAAATATAACTTTGAAACTCTGTGATAACCTTTTTCTGGCTGTTGCCTAAGTCCAAGTCAGAAGAGTAACATGTGCAATGGGAAGCAGCAGTCAAAGCTGGAGTAAAGGGGAGCAATAGTGGCATGTCTTTCTTTCTTATTGATTTAATTTTCAGCGCACTCTGGAATTGGCTGTTCATTTCAGCATGGATGCACTCAGCAGTTTGTGACACACTGTGCTGCTCTGCTCTGCCAGCTGTGCTTTGCCTGCCAACATTTGTTGAGAAATAACAGGAGGTCACACATGGTGTCAAAAAAAATACCCCTGGCACAGCACATAGAAAAAAGGCATTGTATTAGTGGCAATGAATTCAGACCTACTGATGGTGGAATTAATGAAATCCATGGCTGGCACTCTCTTTGCATCCCAACGGAGGCTACAACGAACAAAGAAAATGTACTGGCCACTAGCCCATGAGGTCGGCAAACCAGGCTTGTCCAGGGCAGCTGGAAGCCCATTGCCTTCCCTGGCAGGCCCTGAAGTGGAGAATGGAATTCAAGTGCTTCCCTAAGACCTCTCTTCTCTGACTCTAAGGCAACAGGAAACCAAGAGACAGGGAAGCAAGGAGCTAAGTAATGCTCATGGAGGAAAAACAGCACTGAATGGTGAGAGGCATTCAATTATTTTACTCTAGTTTTTTTGGTTTCTTAAGCTTTTTTTATTCAGCTACACGGGAGGGACATCTTTCCCTTTGATTCTTATTTGCCCTGAAGCTGAAGCCCATCTCCTAAGCATCAGCATTTGCTTATTGGTATTTTCTGAGAGGTTTCAAGTCCCTTTTAGGAAACCCTCAGAGATATTTGTGTTGGCCTTTGTCTTTCCATTCTCTTTACGCTAAGCAGAGACAGCTAAGGATACATACACTTTAGGTAAAATTCCTCACAATAAAAGCAAGGATTCAGGTAGTTGATGTGCATCCTTGGACATAGTCAGCAGCTGGCTGGACAAGGCCCTGAGCAACCCAATTCAACTTCGAAGTTACCTCTTTGAGCTGAAAGTTGGATCAAAAAACCTCTGTATGTCTCTTTCTACCTTCAGATATTCAATATTTCAGTGATTCTAAATCCACATCTGATCAACCATCTCTTCATCTGCTTGCAGGAAAAGATCCATCAGCACTCATCAGCCTTAGACTTGCCAACATTAGCTGGGGTATGACCCACCACTTTCCTTTTTCCCCTATAGAATAGGACTATGGATTTTTGCTTTTATCCTCACACTTTCTACCTTTGTCCAAATGCATTTGGGAGCAGAATGCAGAAATTGCAGCTATTCCCCGGGCATCTCAGAGCACAGCCATTTGTTGATGCTCCTGCATTAACCCCAGCTGTGTGTTCATTCCCTTTTGAAAGGATAACTTAACTCCTACTGCTGTTCAAAAATATAGCTGGGTGCACCAAGTCAGACACATGCCAGTGTCAAATCTAGAAGAACCACCCACTGATCAAAAAGATACAAGTAATTCTTTTCTCCTAGGGCATTTTAATGCAACTCTTTCGTGTTTAATGTTTAATGTGAGTGGAATAATAGTTTGTCTCTTGCTATCCCCCATTAACACGGATCAGAGGCACCAGATCCTCACAGCCAGCTTAATACTTCCCAGCTGGTCACCCAACCAATAGGTTCAACACTGGAAAAAGGCTGTACAATTGGAAGCCTCTCCTCTCACACTGTTTCTAACAGGCACTAGCTAAGCATGGATGCAAGCCCCTCCTCAGACTGCATTATTCTGCAATTCCACTGGAATTCATCCCTCGTAGCAACCTGAGAAATCTGATAACAACAATTTTTACCATTACAGATTGGCTGATTCTCCATAAAGCTAAGCTGAAAACAAGTGATTCTGTCATGTTGAGCACTGACATTATAACTTTTGTTTTCTTTTGGAAAAAAGAAAACACCGGACAAGGAAAATTAAGAAATTTTGTGTCAAAGGCTTTGAAGTAGAACATATTTGGGATACATTTTTTGCCTGAAGTAGAAGTCTTCTCAAAATAAGTAGTATCCATTACATCTTCTCTCATCTGGAAGATCAAGCTGCCCACAGACAAAGGCCCTGGAAGAACCAGTTTTGCACAGAAACTCTGCTTAAGCTGAGCAAGGAAGTGGACAAAGACAATAATTTGTGATTTATGGATGTTCAGCTGTTCCTCCAGGCTCATGCAGCAGGGAAGCATTACTCATCAGCTCCAAGGAAGCCAATTGTCTATGGCTGGCAAGTGAAGAGGGATTTGCCAGATAGTACCAATGGTCTGGTCTTGGGGTTGAAACAGCTTTTGGAAGACAGAGGAGGCAACCATGTGTGCTGATAAAGCCAACAAACTTGGAACCAAGGCCTTTTGTTTTCTTTCCTCTGATGCCAAGGAGAGGAGCGTGCCTGGGTCTGCACAGAGTGTTCCCACTGAACAATGTCAGACACACGCCAGTTTGGAGGTCTGCCAGTCTAGGGCCACCTCAGTGAACTCGTATGGCAAGGCAGAAGGAACACACAAAGACCAGACCAAGGTTATCACAGTCTTCCCAGAGAAGGCCAAAGCAACCATTTGTCATCATTATGTTCATTCTCTATTCTTATTTCTGTGCTCCCTAGAAAATGAAGTAATGCTTACTAAGAAATAAAAAGAGGGAAGGAACAACCTGAATACCTGAGACTGGCTAAACTGATGGAGAAGATGATGAATAACCAGCATGGCTGGCAGAACTCCTATTCTTTCCTTTATGAATGTTACACAACCCACTGCTTAAAATATCAGAGCCTTGATTTATTACTTGCCATGGTATAAACAGGTTTTGATTGCTTGGCACCTCTCTTCTGTCAAAAAAAAAAAAAAAAATTGAAGAAGGCATCCACCCATGGTGGTTTTCTGTGCATGTTCTGTCTAGGTGAGACTCACTTTTGCAGACTCAACTTTAAGTGGACTTCTCAGCAAGTACCCTGCTGGACTGGGACTTGTGTCAGTCCAGTGGAGTCTCCACACCTCCTACCAAAATACTTTTGCATGTGAAGGGCTGGGATGAGGCATATAAACAGTAAAGAAGCAGAAACTAGAGAGCAACAGATAAAAACAGTGGGAAAAATGGGAAAATGAGAAGACAGAAATTATACTATTTTACCTTTCTGTGGTATTTTTCTATCAGTAATCCTATGTTTGCAGCATTTTTCACTTCTTAGCAGAGAAATTCCCTGGTCAGATTTGCCCCTTCACTGCAGTCTTACATAAGGAAGGAAAGTAAGAGCCCAGCACCACACAGCCTGCAGCTAAAACGTGCCAAGGTCAGAGATCAGGGTCAGTCCTGGTCTGCACAGAAGGGCAATTGTGAATGCACACCTAAAACACCCAGCTCCTGACGGTACCTTCATATCCAGCTGTCACCCCCACTCCCACCACCGAGTCTGTGGTGCCTGGGAGCCAGGCAGGAGAGGATGAATGGTCATCCTTGCCTCTGACAGAGGGCCCAGGTACCACAGCAAATATTCAGCCTCTGCCTTGCATCCATCATGCTGCCGGCTGAGCCTTCACCACAAACAATGACTGCCTTGGCTCCACAATGATTCTAAATCCACAGCACTGAGCAATCACTGAGGGACACAGTAATTCCAAAAAATCAGAATTCACCCTGGAGTGACACGGGAAAATGAACTTATTCATGTTGCATCCTGCCATATAACACTGCAGTCTACCCTCCCCAAGCATGAATTAAGGTGTCAGAATGTGTCCCATGAAACAAACCAACCAATCTGGACTATTTAACCAAAGTTTTCCCACTGGGGACATAGCCTCTGCAAACTGTCCCTAAAAAAAGCTGATTCTAAGCCCTGGCAAACGAGAGCAAGCAGAGAAAATGGTACTCAGTCCCATAAAATGATAGAATCGTGATCATCAGCCAACATAGGAGGAGGATGGCAGTGCCAGGTTGATGCAAAACCAAGGAAAGGCAAACCGAGTGGCCATGGGGCACCTGTGGAGATGTGTGCATTAATTGTGTGCCCTGGGTCTGATCATTTACCCCAGCAGCCTTTGATTAGCTGCTTCCTTGTTGGCACTGGGGCTGGTTGAGTTGTTAAAGAACAGCAGAGGACACTGGAGAGTCTTCATTGTAACTGTTGAACTGAGAGCAAATGAGGAAGCTAAAATTAATCACAGGCACATAAATTGCCATCATGGTGCACAACACACACCACAAACCTGCTCCCTTACCCCACAGGGAGAGCCTCAAATACTGTCCTACCCCAAAAAGGAGATGCAGAAGAGCAGGTGCAAGAGCTACAGTCAGTTTGTGTAGGTAAAACAGCCTCAGCAGGACTGTGAAGTGGTGGAGTGTGAGCTCCTATCTCAGGAGATCACCTGAGGGAAGCAACATGGATTAGGCAGTAAGACAAGCTCTCAGCCTGGCTCTTACACTAACTTCTGACCTTGCCCCCTTGGTGGTTTTACATCTCTTCTAGTCTGATCTCTTCAGTATTCTCCTGCTGTCCATTTTCCTCCTGGAAACACATCTCACTTTCTGGGGATTGGCAAAGGAGACTGTGTAAAGATTACAAACACTTCTTTATCTTTGTTTCTGTTTGAGGGGGAAGTTCAAAAGAGCTGATCATTCACTCAGGTCAGAAGAACTGCTCAGTTTTAAGTTACTCCCCAGTAGTACAACCCATCTACTTTTGGGTACACAGCTTTAGAGTCAATAATGGAAATACTAAAGGAGGAGAGAAATTTCCTCTTCCACCACTGTGAGTTTGCCTCTGCCAACTCCACTCTGCTGCTTCTGATGGGTATTAGGAGTCAGCATGATAAAAACAATAGCAAGAGTTTAATGGGAAACATCATCTTTTTACGATTCCCACAAAGTTCTTATCTTGTATGAAGAACCAAGGTCTTTCTAGAGATGAGAGTAAAACAAAAAGAAATGCAGCACAAAGTGTTCTGGGGGATACATCTCGTGATGGAGCCAGAGCTGCCACACCAGGAACAACAGGTCATTAATAATTCTCCTATGCCTCCAGCTCCTGAAGGACAACTACACAGCTTCATTTTCACTGGTGCTGAGGAATCTCTGGCACTGAACCTTGTGTTAAAACTACATTCCTGCTTTAGAAATCAATACATTCTAACAGATTTCCCCTACACTGTTAAAAACCCGTCAGCTGAAGCCCCAGGGGAGTAGCTACCCTGGGACCCCAGTGCTGAAGTGCATCTCTGGCCATCTGGTCTTCCCTAAGTCCTTAAAACTCAGCTGCCAAACGTTTTGGGGCTTTACAGTCCATGGAAATCAGATATGAAGGACCCATTCAGGGAAAATTGATTTTAAACTGCCACCTACATTCCATCCTGCTGGATGTCCTCAGACACAGCCCACTGGTGGTTCATCTGTGTAGAGGTGAAGCTGGGTTTTTTTAATTACTCAAAAAAAAAAATCTGCCTGGAAGATTTTGACATCTAAACTGTGAACATCTTGAAGCACCACAGTACAATACTTGATAAAAAAAATAAAGTGTAAAACCTCATTTCTCATTGCCATCTTCTGGTCAGAGCAGTGTAGTGTATTCTCTTGCTAAAACAAGCACAGTGTAGGGCACAGATGCAATGCACAAGTTGCACAAGTGCAGCCCTGGTTTGGCTGCAGTATGTGCTACTGTGCAGGAAGGGTGTGAAAGCAGCTCTCTGGGGTTCACCATGCAGCTGGAACTGCTGCTCAAAAAGCGATTCTGTGAAAAATTATATATTTGAAGGTATTTGAAAGAAATCTCACTGAAACCTTTATCTTCAATGGCATTAATCCACCAAGTTCTTTCTCAGTTATATTTCTTGTTATATTAAAATGGTTATCAATAATTTCAACACCCTCATCATGCTTAGAGGAAAAATACCCTTTAAAAATCACTCTCTAGTTAATCCAATCTCTTCCAAACCAGTATCCTCCAGCAAACTGTAATCTTTGGGGCTAGGCTAATACATCTATAGTCAATGAACAATACTTGCAATATATAAAAGTACTTTCCCTGCATCACTGTGGAAGAGCACTGCTCATAATCAGCTTTCCCCGTATTTTCCCATCTTGAATGCATCATCCCAAGCAGCTTCACCTAAAGACCATTTAAAATACACACAACGATTCCTCTGGATTTCCAGATAAAGAGTCAGCCCACAGAGCTTTTGTCCAGCTCTGCCTGCAGACTGGAGGACAAAGGAGCAGTCTGGATGCCCTCTGCTTGTCTACACCCTTGTCGGGGAGCACCTGCCCTGCGGCCTTGAGCCACACCCCAATGGAGAAGCAGTTGTATATTTACACATGACACACCTCTTGAATCTATAAGAATTTTGACAATTTTTGACCAGTCTCTAAGCTCTGCTGTCTTTAGCTTTTAGTTAAACAAGTTAGAGGGTTTAACTGGGAATTTAAAACCGAAAAACAAGAAAAGAGCAAACTACATAAATAAGTTTAATGAAAGGGAATAAAATATAGCAGGACAAAGGAAGAAAACCACAGACATCATAGCAGCAGGTATTTGCAATAACCAAGTTCCCTACTCCTCTTGCAGAAATACATCTGAGTCAAGGAGTGGTGCAGAGCCAGAGCTGTTCCAGGCACGCTGGGAGGGTCTGTAATTCCTCCCCAGAGCAGCACAACAGTGGAATTCTGCTCGTGCTCTCCCAGACATTCTTCACACTGCCCATTTTCCCTGTGCTCTCTGCAGATGTTTCAGGAGAGTCCTTCCTGTGGAGCATCAGCACACGCTGGCAGTGAGGGGGCAGGTCATGCAGGTGTTTTCCAATCCCTCTGTTGTTCATTGTGTGCTACTGTGACAGTGCTGACAGTCTTCAATGATCTCAGCCTGGCTGCTCTCTCCCCAGTTCTGTTGCTCAGCTGAACTGCAGACTGTTTCTTTTCACCCCTTGTTTGTAATGGCTTGGTTAAAACCCTGATCTTTTACTCATGGTCTTTTACCGTGGCCTATTTTCAAACACCTATTTGTTCTCTGAGCCTTGGATTTGAGGATAATATGTTGTACATTCTTGCTTTGCAAACAAGCACCTTCATAAATCCTTACTGCCTTTGGGTTCCCTCTTAATTATGTAAACTGTTCAGTAGACAAAGATAGGGATTATCTAAATATATGGTCATATTTGTTTATGGAGTCTGTTTTACTCAGTAGCTATTTTAGAATACTATTAGGATGTTGAAACCCAGTCAGATTATGCCTGTCTCTTGGATATGTTTATACAGACATCAATCTTCAATTAAAGTTTTTACCTACTAATGCCACTGCTTTTCTGGATAAGTAATTGTATCCAAGCTCCATAAAATAAGTACTTGTTATAAGAGAAACCTGCAGCAGTTCCTTCGTGAGTATCTCGAGGAAAGGTTGTACGCAGATGTGTTTGAAAGCAACTCCACCTTCCAAAGGGATGCTTGATGCCGTTGTTACTGGTTAAACCATTCAAATCACATCTTGGCCATCATTATAACATGCTTTTATATATAGCAAAAACTGGATTGCTTTTTACTTTGAATAAGAAATTTAGACCTTGAATCACTTGAACTAGAGAAAGGGAACAGATGATTTCACCTGCGTGCTCCTTTTTCAAGCTGTACAGCCCACAGGGCCTGTACAGTGATAAGGAACACATCTGAGGAGAGCAAGCAGCAGTGAGAGACCCAGCCAAGAATTATGTTATTTTCTACTTACTCTCTGAGCAAACATAATACATTTTTCTTGTTCAGCTCTGCCAATCTAAGCTAGTTAATGGATCATTCACAGTGAAAACATAATTAGCAACAATTAATAAAGGAGAAATGGCTTGCATAACAGCCTACACAGGACATCTTTCCAGGAGACCACTTATGAAACGCCGCTTATTAACACCAAAATTATGACTGTCTGCTGCTTGCATTGTGTTTGCAGGTTTAAGCTCCACTGCATAAATTGTGAACAAAATTACTGCAAGACCAAAATCCAAGCACTTAAGAAATAGGTCTAAAAGTTTTGGATCTGTCCCACTAGTAAGATTTTGCACCTTTGGGTGCTACTTCATGTGCTGTGTGAAGAACATATGGAAACAAATTACTGTGCCCTGCAGCTGTGCCTGCAGTGGGTGCTGGCAAAATTGCAGCACGAAACAGTTGAGGTGGTTGAGATTGATTCAGTGAAACAGCTGCAGCTCTGAGGCAATCCAGGAGGCTTCTCTGAATTTGTGCAAATAAACAACATTTACAGGACAGAAAGGAATCATGTAACAATTTAGGGTTCCCACCATGTCTCGGCAGCAGCCTGACTCGTATCTGCAGTTTGTGGTTGCAGAACATTTTACACTGAGGTTGTCAAGCACACAATTCATGGACTGTGTAGAGTCCCTGGACGCATGCAGGTGGCCTGCATTAAGTACCCATATGCTCCACAATTTCAGCTTTCAGACAGTAAAAGACTTTCAAGCAAAAAATAAGGATTAGGCAGGCTGGCCAGAGGGAAAAATAAACCAGAAGTCAGAGGAAGATGAAATAGAAGAACATCAGGAAAGGAAGAGAAAGATGAAGCAGCAGCTCACGAAAAATGAGCTCACTCACAAAGCAACTCAGTCACATATGACAGATTTAGATATTAGTCTGTTTGATGCTGAATTAAAGACTGGCATCCCCTGGGATGGCTGTGCAAGCACTGCCTGAAGGAGCACACTGAAGAGTGCTATGACTCCCACATGTTACCAGTTACCAGCAGGACACCCTGAAACCCAGGATTCATCCCTCTTCCCTGGAGGACTGCAGCCCTCAGCCTTGTCTCTGATCTCACACCACTTTAACCAGCTTGTCCTGAACACTCAGACACGACAGTTTGGATTCCAGTCGAGCAACATAAAGTGCATGGTCTGTTGCAGCTGAGGCAAGGGAGATGCTGGCAATGCAGCCCCTATTGTTTGCACAGCAAGGACTCTGGTTTTGTTTCAAAACACAATAGGTTGATTTGAAGGAATTTTCCCCCTTGAAATAACTCATTTAAATCACATGACAAAATAGATTTTGAAACAAAAACTAGTTTTTCAAACCCCACAGCTCTTTCAAGAACTAGGAACTTGAGCAACATGTCCCCAGTACTCAGCACTGGTGAGGCCACACCTTGAAGCCTGTGTCCAGTTCTGGGCCCCTCAATTTGGGAAGGATGTTGAGGTGCTGGAGTGAGGCCAGAGAAGGGCAATTGGAGCTGGTGAAGGGTCTGGAGCACAAATCCTATAAGGAGCAGCTAAGGGAGCTGTGGGGTGTTTAGCCTGGAGAAAAGGAGGTTCAGGGGGGCCCCTATCACTCTCCACAACTCCCTGACAGGAGGGTGTAGCCAGGTGAGGGTCAGGCTCTTCTAACAGGCAACCAACGACAGGACAAGAAGACAGTCTCAGGCTGCACCAGGGGAAGTTCAGGTTGGACATTAGGAGGAATTTCTTTACAAAAATAGGGATTAAACATTGTGATGGGCTGCCCAGCGAGGTGGTGGAGTCACCATCCCTGGAGGTGTTTAAGAAAAGACTGGATGTGGCACTCAGTGCCATGGTCCAGTTGACATAATGGTGTTTGATCAAAGGTTGGACTCCGTGATCTCAGAGATCATTTCAACCTAATTGATTATGTAAATTCAAATATTTTCAACAAGCAGGACAGTTAAACATTTCCCAAGGCATTCACAGAAGTAATCCTAGTTATTTATTCCCAAGAGTAACCATGTCTATCTGCTAACATGCCTCACCCACCTTTACACGCTGCCAGTGACAACAGCATCCCCTTTAGAGCAGGGTCTATTATTGGTAAATCCTGAATTCCAGCCCTCTCTGGTATGTGAGCTTATGAAAAGCAAAACAAAAGCAGCCGGAGCTTGGATATTACTCTAGTAAATATTTACATTACAGCAGCACCTGGAATCATGACCAAAACCACACAAAGGTAGGTGCTCCACATGCACTGAAAAGATAGTCCTTGACAAAAAGGGGTTTGCAACTTGGCATACTTTGGGGTCTTGGTCATGCCTATTCATCTACTACTGACATCTGCAAGGGTCACAGACCTCATACTCCCTGTGCCAAGGCTGGCTTCAGTGAGTGCAGGGTCCTGTCAAGGGCCAAATTCCTGCACTGCACCCAGCTGAGGAGTGTGCGGAGGAGGCAGGAGCTAACACAGGCTGCTGCAACTCCTCCTTCTCCAAAGAAGGTCTGCATGGGGTGCAGGAGCAGCATATTCCTTAACCCCTTTTGTCAGAATAGAGAGGAAACCCTCAAAATAAAGGCGTATTTCTAATGCACTTACCCACATTGAATACTGCCTGGACAATTCCACGGCTAAAACAATTGATTTAGGAAATTCAGCTACTGCATTGAGATCTTCTGTATCCAAGCTGCCCAGCACTTTTGCAAGGTCTGACTGGCAGCACTGGGGCCTCACCAACCAGGAGCCCATCCACAACACACAAGCAAGGCAGGCCAGGCTTAGCTGAAAACTCAGATCACTGGAGAATCCATGGTAATGAGGGAGGTTTGAGGTCAAACCACAGGTCATATTCAGGCAGATCCACAGCAGCAAGGCACATCCAGAGCCAGGGCAGAAGTCAGTCTGTGCACTGGAGTCTGGATCAGCAGGATTCATTGCCAGGAATGCACATGGCCAACCTGCAAACCACCCCAGTCCTACAGCATAGCTCAAACCAGAGCTCAGTGGCCCAGTCTGAACCTAAATAGGATCCCTGGGTTGATGAGCAAGAGCTGTGGATGGAGGTGAGGCTGATCACGACAATGAAGAGCCATTGGTGCAATCAGGGCCCCAACACATGTGTGGAAGCAGCAGCTTATGACTGTGGACTGTGATGGCACTTTTGTCAGCAGTGCCACTGGCCGCTAGCAGACAGTGATGGAATTACACTGGGATCCTGGGGGGGTTTCTGCAGCCTCCTGCTTGCTTGGTGCCCATCCATTTTAATCCATCCTAGAGAGAGGCTTCTGCAGAACCATAAACAGTTGCCTCTGTAAGACAAGTGGAAAGCTCAAAGAAATTAACAGAAAGCTCTTTTCCTGTTACTGGAGTGGACTTTATATCATCGTGCAACTGCATGTCAGCACCTGTTGTGCTGGGAGCCACAGAGACACTGCATGCTGAAGAAAATCATTCCCACTACTCATCTGGCGGCTGAATTAGAGGTTTATTTTTGCCACTGCTTCCTCTTCAGAGTTCCCATTTCATTAGTTACACCCATGTTGTGCATTAGCCCCATCACCAGCACTGCCCCAGCCGTGTCTCAGTTGATGACATATGGGAAAACAGCTCTCAGTAGTTTTTTCCAAATAATTTACCCAAAATGGCATATATTGTTCTGATTAACTGACACTGGAATTTGGTTTTTTTATGCAAAATGAGATTAGAGGTAAATATTCTGACTTGCTGAGGAAGTGCCAAATGGAGATGCACTAACAAAGCAACCAAAAGGCATTTCACCTTAAAGATGCAGGGTAAATTATGGACCTAGCTTGCAGATGATTTCCATTGTTTAGTTTTTATTTTATTAAAAGAATCACTGACTATTTTTATTCTGTTATTTCTTGTTTCCTCTCGATAGAAGTTTCTCTGCTCTTTCAGCATACTTACATCACTAACTTTTTAATGCTATAGTGTGGGATGATGACT
Organism: Ifrita kowaldi; assembly: GCA_013398055.1. Taxonomy (NCBI): domain Eukaryota; kingdom Metazoa; phylum Chordata; class Aves; order Passeriformes; family Cinclosomatidae; genus Ifrita; species Ifrita kowaldi. Next base: position 650,509 of record VZRS01007162.1, read on the forward strand.
TTCACTTGATGTCCTTTTTTACCAGCCAAAAAGTCCAAGTCAGAACCCTGTTGCATTTGATGCATTATAAGCAGTGAACACAATCCAAAAGCTGTAAAAACTAAAAGAGATTAAATACATGAAGAAATGGCTAATAGAGGTCAAAGGGGTGGTGATGTTCAGTGTATTTCTATTGCTAGACATGAGTGTGGTGTCCAGCAGCCTGAGGGCTGGCAGCTGAACTGCTGGGACCATTGGCTCTCAGGGGGACAGATCCTATTCAATTATATTCCTTTTGCTTGTTGTTTTGTCTGTATTAATCTTCCCAGGGGTTCTTTTGGTTGTGTGTACAGAGAGCTCTTAGCAGAGTAGGACTGAGTTTCTGACAGAGGTTCCAGTCTGCTCTCTAACCACAGCACCCACTCACACCAGCAGTCTCCACTCTTGCCCACAGCAAGAGAAAATGTGTGTGAGATCTGCTGTGGACAGCCCAAGTCACAGAAGGAAAGCAATACCAGAAGCATTTGGAGCATGAGGACATGGAAAATAGCCATGAACAATTTCCAGAATGTCCCAGGAGATCATTGCCTTATTCAATGCCTCTCATTTCTGCCAGACTATTTTTGTCTCAGCCCTGAATGTGTCCATCTCAGTATGTGCAGTTAACTTGGTAATTTTTAACTCATGGCACTAATTGAATTGTTATTGACTGTGATTAATTAGAACTGGAACAAGCCTCTAACAAAGAATTTATCAGATCCCTCCACTGACTCATTGCTTCCCAATGGCTTTGGAACTTGCAAATTGGATATTTTCCTACACTCCTTGGAAGGTCCCAGGTGTCCTAACTCCACTGGAACCTGCTGCCCTATGGACATGGTGCCAGTGCAGGCAGTCTGGCCCTCCTCCACCCAAAATGAGCCAGTGGCTGGGCCAGGTTTTTTGCTTGCACATTTTCATCTCCGAGAGCATCGAGGCTGGCTCAGCAGAGCTCTGCTCAGAGCTGCAGCACTCCAGCCACAGTAACTCAGCTGGAATAATGCACACCCCGTAGCAGGACTACAGGAGGCTCCTTCGGCCTGTCTGGGCTCCTAGACCTCAATAGGAGCTTAGATCTTTAGTACAGATTAGGGTTAAATATCTTTGTGGCACAAACAGAGTGGCAGAGGGTTTAATTTTACATGCAAAAATCTTGGAATGGCTTAGGATACCTTTGGAGAGGTGTGTGTGTGTCCATGCAGAGATAGATGCACATTCATCTCAAGTTCAAGACTTTTCATGTGTCTTGTGGTATTCTTGACCACAATGGTGTCAAATAGCACTGATTTCCCAGCCTGATTGTTCCCGCAATGGAAAATGTCATTTTAATTAGATCTGACCTTGGTTTTTTTTGTTTCCTTGGCTGTATCTTCCTCTGTTTCCCATGGGAGCAAGCAAGCCATGCCTCACATCAGAAGTCCCTGGGCAGGAAAGCTGCTGTTCTCGTGTTAACTAGAAATCCTTCCTAACAGGTGTCAAAGAAAGGAGCACTTTGATTCCAGGAGCCGCACATTTTTCAGAGCATGGACCCGGACTGTCTGCCTGGACAGATCAAGATGATGCTTTTGGTCTTTTTCATGTGCCTCCTGCTGAGCATGTTTTGTACAGGAGAAGAGCACGAGGACAGCCAGAGGGGAGGTTTTAACGGAGCTACTTGTCAACTAAAGTATCATTTTTTATCTAAATGGAAAAGCAGTGTAGCAAAGCCAAAAATAGAATTATATTTTTCTAAACCATTGGAGAACTTTTACATTCAACATTTTAATTTTTTTATTTCCAAATTGTCTTTCAAAATTAAATAATAGTTGGGTTTTTACTTCTTTCAAGGGAAGCCACATTTGTTTTTAGTCTGGAGCTCAAAATATACTGAAATCATGACTTCTCCTGGAATGTTCAGTTCTGCTGTGGGACAGCTTCAGGCCAAAATCAGTCAAAAACTGAGTAACTTTTTGACTGTTTGATGATGAAAGTCAAACAAACTGTGAGAAATTATCATTCCCTGGAAATTATTTCAAGCATTGAGGTACCTCTTCTGCATGCATAAAATTGAGCTTCTCTTAGGTGGTTGCATGAACCTGAGGCTTCAAACAAACTTAGGGCAAATCTTCCAGCTTCTCTGAATATAGATGAAAGAACTCAAGTCCTGGCTCAAGCAACCCCTCATCAAAGTTTATTAAGCTACCTCCAAAATATGCCCAGGGAGTTGTTAACTGACAGAGAATTATGACAATTTGGAAATTAAAAAACAACAAAAAGGAAAACAAAACAAAACACAAAAGCATGCCAAAGCTTTTGTGTTGCTCCGTTTAGTGCCCAAGGAAGATGCTAAACCCAGATGCATTGCACCCCGGGCCCAGCCATGAAGTGCTGGGTGGGTGGTGCACGGAAGCTTTGGACAGCAGACCCAAGTGCCCATGCTGTTCTCCTTGGCTGAGTACGTGCTGCTTAGGAATGCTGAGGGAAAAGAGATGCAGCCTGGCATCAGCTCAGCTCAAGTATTATTTTAAAACATGAGGTATAGCACGTTTAGACAATTGGAGTGAAAAACAAACAGAAGTATGTTGATAGCTATTTACACTAGATTTAGAGTTCCCTTTTCTGTGATGTCTCAACTTACAAAAAATACACGTTTAATTCTAATTTTCCGAGGCCTTCGTATATTCCTCATGGCAACGTGCTTTGGCACCTGAGTCCAAACTAAAAGAAATGAGGACAGAGCAAACATATGCTAAGAAAGTTCAGTCCTACCCACTTATTTGAGCTAATTGTCTCCTCTGTACATGCTCAGCAAACAAAAGGTGATCCAAATCAGTTGTCCTCCCTGATTTGCCTGGGGAACATAGAGCAGGTAGACCATGTCACCTGTGGGGTGAGTTCCTCATTATTTCTCCTGCCAGCTCATCTGAAATCCTGTTTTAGAAGCTTTGGAAATGGAATGTGTGGAACCAAGGAAAAACAAATGAGATTTACTATCAAATTGTCAAGTTTGGAATTAAAAATCCCCTCTCGTTCTTTCACCAGAGGTAACTTCAGTGGATGTTGTGGAGCGAGTTGTAACAAAAACTGGCAGCAGTATTTGAGCAGTCTTCAATTTTATCTCTGGGCCCTGGGTCCCCATCTGTACACATGGGATATCAGCATTTTTCTGGCTCAAAGAAGTGTTGGGACAATAAATAAGCTAAGCATACACATCTTAAAGGGCAAGTCTTGGACTGATGATAAGGGCAAACATCAGACTTTTGGTTTGGATTTTTCATCACTTCACCTGCTGCAAGCTGCCCCCCCCCAACTCTTCCTCCTTCAAAGGTGACTAACGTAAAAACCCCGTTGGGGGCCGGAGAAGGGATTTCCCCTGTGATATTGGACTTAAGGGAAGATGGAATAATTGTTCCCACTAATTCCCCTTATAACTCTCCTGTACGACCAGTAAAATGTCGAATGGGAAAGGGCAGCTAATTGTGGGTTACAGGAAATTAAATGCCAACACAGCGCCTTTGACAGCAGCAGTGCCTATCGTGGCTGAATTGATTGCTATAACACAGGAACAACCTCATCCAATTTTAGCCTTTATTGATGTTAAAGATGTGTTCTTCATGGCCCCACTTCAGGAAAATGACCGAGAATGTTTTGCTTTTATCTGGGAGCAAAACAATTGGGAAGTGAACGGTGTCCCAGACTTCTCCATTATTGCTGCTCTAGCAGCTTTATGCCAGACAAGAGGAGATACTGTCACTGCTGCTCCACTGGAGATGCAGCACTCTCCAAACCAGCTCGTGGCAGCGCTGCCAGCAGCACAGATGTGCCACAGGAGCTCGGGACCCTGCCCTGGACTGGGGACAGATGCTGAGGCAACCAGTCCTCACTGTCATCTCCACATTGGCATTGCCACCCTAACAAGTGTGAACCTTCCCATCTCTGGATGTGTGTCTCACAGGTTTTGGGGGTGTTTAATTTTGCAACTCCCTGTCAAGAGCTCCAACTCTCTTCTAACATCACAAGGTGCAACTTCTGTCCAGCGTGGCCAAGACACGTCCTTAGTTTCAATGTGTTTTGAGCAGGTATTGGAGGAACGTTTGCTTACTACCAACTACTTAAATTCCTTTTTTCCTTTCCACCCAACAAATATTTCTCCAGGCCAAACACGAAGTTATACTGTACACAGTCTTTGAAATGTACACTTCATTTTCAAGGAGCTGGCTTCAAGGAGGGCAGCATACTTGTAGGTATTTTGAAGTAGCAAAAGAAAAGGAGAAAGATAATGCAACAGTGGAGAACTGAAGCATGACTTTTCTGATGTTTGGGGTTTTTTTCTGTGCCAGCAAAGATTCAATAGAGTGGAGGATTTGTCTGCAAAGTCATTCTTTGCTCTCCTTCCCTTTCTTTCCATTTCACTCCCACCCCCTCAGCTCCAGTAATTCTTTACTCTCGTGATAGTTCACGAAATGCCTCATTTGCAAAATAAAGTATGACCAGCACCTGTTAGGTAAAGGAAATCATGGCCAGCACAGTGCTGTAATCTCTTCACAGGATAAAAATAGACCAGTGAGGTGCTCAGGTGGGAAATCACCCAGGCTGCAGAAGCTAGTGGGTGTTGCAAGATGTATTTCTCCTTTCAGTCAATTATAAACCACTGTGTTTGCAGAAGTGATACATAAGCTGCAAACACGGGGGCCATGACTATTCATATTCACTGAGTCGCTTATTTTTGCTAAGTTCAAATATGCCCTTAAATCCCAAAGCCCTCCATTGAGTTTCAAAGTCTGTGTTTGTAAGAATTTTCCACATGCAGGTCTCATGTCTGTAAGGACGGGTGGCTAATTAATTCTCTCTGTATCAGTTTTCCTTCCATGAAATCTGTGTCCACAAAGGCCTGGTAAAACAGTGGCCAAGAAGAGGGCAAGGCTTCTACCGAGGTGGTCTGGAAAAGGATAGAACCCCAAATTCAGACATCTACTAAAGGACAACTGCAGTTACATGCATTGGCCTCTGCAGATTACACCAGAGAGGGTGTAACACATGAAAAACCCCCCCATAAATGAGTGTCTTGGGTGCTGATGACACAGCATTTCAGTGTATGAGGCCTCACAGAAGTAAAAATTAAATAGAACAAAGTAAATTCAATAAGTTATAATTTTGTCAGAGTCATTAATCCTTTACATTTTAATTGTTCACAATTTCCTTAAAAGTCCTGCAAAAAGAATAATTAAACTCTTGGGTTATTGAAGAAGTAACATGTCTTAATAAAAAGCAAACTTTCAGCCAAAGGGGTGTTCGGCAAAAGAGCAGGACTGTTGTTGTTTTACAGAACCCCTTTTTTTTTTTTCCAATTACAAAATATTTATAATAAAAAATGCATTGCAAATCTAGACATCAAATCTGGTCCTGATTTACAGCACCACCATGAACCTCCTCCTAAATATTCATGGTAACTGCATTGCTTATGGGTCAGAAAATTGCAGGTGCAGTGATTCTCTCATTACTCGAACGTGGGTAGCAGCAGGTGGGGGTGTTAGCACCGCTGTGCAAGGGACTGTGAGAGACAGAAAGAGAAAGAAACTTGCTTTTTATGGAAAGCCCCACGGAACAAACAAATAAACCTTTCACAATCTGCCACTGCAAGCTCAGAGATCCTGCCAAGACTTGAACAAAATTATCCAGCAGCTCACTTCTAGGGGGTGTTTAATCTTTGGAAATAGCGAGGTGGCAGAGGCAGCCTCTGCTTTCTGCTGCCCTCCGCATCCTCTGACTCAGCCCGGAGCAGGACACCTTGCTTGACAGTCACTGCCCATCCACCCACCTGCACAGCAGCTCTGTGAGGATCAGGTGTGTGTCAGACTATCTCACCTGCTTTCTGTTCTCTCCCTCTCAGAAGAATCAGTCTCAGTTGATTTGATCTCATTTCTTTGTCCCCAGTAGAAAACCAAAGTGTGCACTCAGGTGAGAGTGGGGTGCGCAGACATCCAAGTGTGATGGTGAAGAACTTAATCCAGCTCCCACCGTGCAGCTTCCCCCATGCTGCACCCTCTGCCCCTGTCACACTGCAGTTACTGCACCTTAGGGGGCTCTGGTGAATGAGGGGTTTATTTAGAATCGTCTGAAGGGGCAGCAGAGATGCAGGTTGTGGGAGGTGATGGGATGTGGGGTGGTGCACCGGTGTGATGATCAGTGGGTCTTTGTCCCCAAGGCTGAAGAACAAACCATCATCAGTGCTGGGATGCTGGTGCTGTGGGTGGGCAGGATCACACCCCAAAGGATGGATACCTTGATGATAAATGAGTTTCTAGACATGTGGAAAATGTTCTGGCATGGAATTTTGTACAATTCAGGGCTGCTCTTGAAGTTCCATAGCACATATAGGTCCATCAGAAGAATCACAGGTTTGCTCCCTTTCCAATTAGGGTTTCCCAGCCCCAACAATTTACTATATTGTAGAAATAAGAATTTTATCTGCATGGAAATAAAAAAGGAACACTGATATTTTGAACAATTCCCATCTGTGACAACAAAAAATGTTGCACTTCACAGTGCTTGTAGGTAGACAGGTAACAACACAGCTGGACTTAATTTTGTACACTTACTTAATGCTTATGCTGGAAGAGCTTAGCCATGAAGCCTTCAAATTCACTGAAGATCATCTGTGTATTTTCTAAGACTACATTTGCATTTGCAAATAGGATGATCTAAGAGGAGCAGAGCCAAGGACCAGGAAGATTTTTGCTGAGGACTTGACATCCACAGTAAATGCATTTCATGGTTTTATTGTCTGGGCCTTTGCCGTTTTTTGGGGGGTTTTTTTCCTCTTTTTTTAATTCCTGCCATCCACAGCCTAGTTCCCAGTAGTGCCTGGGATGGATTAGGGGACCATATATTCCAGACAAGTTTCTTTCAAAGGGACAGTAATTCAAGCATCCTTAAGATGGCACCACAATGCAAAACAAACTCCTTTTGCAGGGAGCTCCTGAACTGAACTGAAACGCTAATGCAGACACATACTCAGGGCTTCACAGTGGTCTTAACCAAAGGATCTGTAACCTCAACTGATATTTGGGAAGGAAAACACAGTTAGTAGTCCTCGTTTATTAATTTATGTGTTTTATCAACTCTCCAGTGACATATAAAGCACTCCCATCTTGAAGGGAGTGGGAAATAAAAAGGGGCGGGAGGGGGCAAGAGGACTGAGAAAATAAATAAATAAGAAATTAAGCATGAGATAAGATCAACACTACTATTCATTTGTCCTAAGTGTGTGAGATAAATTAAAGAATAGAGATCTCTATCTGAGCAAAATGTGCATCCAGCACCCTTCTTCCCCTCCACTGAAGTAGGAAATAAGTAGCTTATGACCAGCTGGGACAATTTCTACTGAATGGCTTTGAGGCAATAAATCACAGAAGCTGGTTTGTCCACATTTCTTTCTTTTCTTCAGACTGTTTGGCTAAATCTCCCACGGAGAAAGTTGCGCCATGCAGGGGATTCAGCAAAATGCATGAAAAATGTACTCATGTCACCTACAAATTCCTCAGCTCTGGCCAAAGTCCAGTTGTGGCTTTAATACAAGACAATGCCTTACCGCTCTCCTTCCCTGAATCCTACACGGGCAGCTGTTTAAACATTTATCATTAAATGTTTCAAAAAAGAGAGCTCACTGCAGCACAATGATGCTATTTGAGCCTTCACGTTTGTTTCCGGGACCTACAGAACACGTGTGGGTTTGGGTGGGGTCATCCCATAGCCCCACAGTTGGCTTATTTTGCTCACATTCATTCTAAATACCACACTAATGTCTTTTTCTCTAGGTTTCTGATTCTTCACAGATTTGGTTCAGCAAATCCAAAGCTGTGGCAAAGACTCAGCATGTTGGGAAAAGGCCTCCTTACAGCTGCATCAAGGAGGAATTGAGCCAGGGAAAAGCTGGCTTGCTTTCTCCTGCTGCTTCCAACTGTTCTTCATGTCTATTCTCTGCAATTCAACTCTCAGATTGATTTGTTCCTGTCTAAGGATGCTGTGGGTGCAACAGGTCTATGTGAGAATGAGGAGGACAGAGAAACTTCCTGAAATAGAAATGTATAGAGTTGCTAAAGACAGAGAAACTCCTTCTGGCTCTGACCCTTCCTAAACAGCAAATAGTTGCATTTGGGAGATTCATATGTCCTTGCCAAGCTCTTACATGTTTTCCCACGGATTGCTTTGGTCACTGGTAGATGCAGCACTGTGGAATAGCTGGCTGTTTGGACTGAGGTTGTGCGGCCACCCCGGTGCCCACAGGAGACCACTTACATGGGGTACCTCACAGGGGCCTTCTCCTGTGGACAAACAGCTTCCTAAAGGGACAAAAGTCAGCTCATTCCACAGCAGGATACCAAGAGCCACTGTTTGAATGACCTTCCAACCTGAACTAGTCGTGAGTCAATGATCTAAAAGTGTAAAGCTCTGATTGCCACTTTCAGAGGTCCTGTGAGGCTGGGGTTCTCCTCTGTGTTCTGGAAACATGGTTTCAGGAAAAGTTGAGTTTCTCCTGAGAAAGGGGGCTATTAAATGCCAGTGTGGACTTAATGGCAAGTGTTTGAAGCTCCCAGGTTGCCTGTGCTGTTGTGGTGCACCAGAGACAACAGCATGGTCAGCCAGCCTGCACCCAGCACTAATCTGAGCCTCTGTTTGCCTTGCAACAGCCAAATTTCAGCATGGGTGGCTGCAATGAGGCAGCTAATGCTATACTTAATGACCTATTTAATGGCCCATTTTCCAGAAGTGATGAGAACTTACAATTATCCCTGTGCTCAGTGTGAGCTGTGGCTGCTTTGCAAACAAAAAGTCCAGACTACGCATTCAGCTACCTCACTTTAAATGGGTAAAAGTAAAAAAAACATCCAGTCTTAGATCCTTGTCCTTCCTGCAGTAACGTCAAACATCAATACATCAAAATAAAAGACATCCTCCCACTGACTTCCATGGGACTCTCAGTGTGAGCTGGGAGAATTGGTCTTTCCCAAAAGCACAGTAGCTCCAGCCAGTGGCTCAGCAGCTTCTGCACGCTCTGGCCCCACTCTGCATCACATGTGCTGCTCACAGTTAGTTCACCAGTCTCTGCTGAGAGCACCACTTGGAGCTGGGTGCCCACTGCTGCAAATCTGGGATCCCGCTGACTGGAAAGTCCTGGCTTTTCCAATCTCCTTTGGGTTGTCATAGACCTCCCTGACCATTACATCCTCTCTGCTCATTTCAGGGTAATAGAAGATCTCAGCTAAATGGCTCAGTGTAGGACATGTCCACAACCCAAAAAGCAATTATCATTTCCCAACAGCCAGGCTTGAGCACAGGCTTTGTTGATTTTGGCTCAGGGTTCGGAACATTGACTCACGTGAGGTGCTGTTCATGAGCTTGCCATCACATCTATGGACAGAAAAGCCTTTCCTGCACAACACAAAACAGGCTGGCACTCTGGAAAGAGAAACCCTGCTGCTCATATGGAATCCCTTGTCAGCTCAGGGCTGGCTTTTTCCATGTGGGGCTCAATCCATCTCTGTGGCACCGGGTGCCATCAGCCCGACTGTCCCTGCCGTGTAGGCTGGCCCACAGCAACCTCCACTCTCCACATGAGCAGGGCTTAGTAATTGGCAGAGCATAGTGTGAAGGAGATTGACTTGCAGACATGGATTTCAATTTTGGTACTCAAAAATTTCCAGCTAAATTGGTTGAGAAATGGGGATTCAGGTCTGTGGGAACAGTGGAAGGTGTTTTTAAGTGTTTCACCCAAATTTGGAACACTTTGGATTGAAGTATATTCCAGGCAGCAGATCTTGAAGCCCAACATTTTTTTTCAAACACTAAAACGTATCTGCTTTTAATTCAGAAGTCTTAATATTCACCAAGATGCTGAGAATCATGAAGTTCAGCAGCACAAGTCTCATGTTTAAAGGGTTGGGGCTTCTTGCTGCATAAACACTTTCCAAAGGCCTTTTAGTGCACACCAACATGAAAACAGTTTACTTTTGGAATAATGTCAACAGATTTTACTTCTACACATGAGGTACTCAAGGCTTCATTGGCATCTCTTGTTTTCCTGGCTTAGGTGGGTTTTCACATGTTGAGGCTGCAGCCATGCCAAGATAACGATTCTGTTGCCCTGGAGTTGTCATCTTGCTTTGCTTTCCCTGGGTCTTCCTATGCTCTCTGTCAATTTTTCCCTGGTTAGCTTCACACTGACTTCCAGGGGTGGTTCCTGATCTGCCATGTAAGATGAATGACTTAATCAATGTCCAGACCACTGCATGCATTAGGAATTTTCATCCCAGAAGAGAAAAAAAAAATAGGTGAGAACATGGCAGAGCTACTTTAACTCACAATGGGCTTGCTGAGGAAGAAAAGGTGGCTGCAGCTTGCTACTTCTGGTATCAGAATGGGGGGACACGGTGTGAAGCAGTCAGGCAGCATGTTCAAGAGATACCAAGAGAGAGACCAATGCCAAGTAAACTTCAGGACTTCAGTGCAAGAGCTCTGTAAATACCTAAGGGCTACTGGGATGCAAAAAGTAATCAGAAATTAAAGAAGAGAACTACATGTTATCTACAAAGGTCTGAGCTCTGCATCCTGAATTATCTAAGGCACAGTTGGCTGGGAGGGCATTCTAGGAAAAATAGCTCAGTGTATTTTACCCTTGGCATCTCCTAGTAGCAAGATGCCTGACTGGATGGATGCTGCACCACAAGGACCCTTGACCTTGAAAGATGCTTTTATATAAGCAAAACATGATCATAGATGCCTAAATTATGTCCAAACCCAGAAACACATGAGAATTGCATTCTCTGGGCAGACTTGAGTGTGTCCCAAACCAGGTAAGTCAGCAGTCAGGCTGGGACTGTCCAGCTCTGTCCCTGCAGACAGAACCACACCAGAGCCTCGTGAGCCTGGGAGCCTCCCTTGTGGGTTGCAGGTTTGCTTTATGGAGACCTGCTTTGCCCTCTAGTGACTATTAAGGATAAACCAGGAAATTTTGTGCTATCTATTGCCATCAATAAAATTCATGTCCGGCTACATCTGCTGTCTGGGAGACAAGTAGTGGGGTTGTTCTGATTTTGTTCGGCCCAGCTGAGAATATCTCTCTCCCGAGGCAGCCTGTCCCTGCTGTCCATGCAGGATGGAGCAAGGGAAGGAGATGCTATTCTGAAAAGTTGAGAACAGACACCCTAAATTGGGAAATGAATGTCCAAGGGATTGGTAAAGGAAAATCCCCCGGGGCTGATGCTATTTCTAGTCTGCACATGCCTTGGAACTGAAAAGAGACTATTTGGGGGGAAAAGGAATGGATGAATAATGGAAGCAAAAATAGTTGCTCCAAATTCCTTTCCAAAGCTGTGTTGCCTACAAACTCTTTGCAAACAATCGACAATTCATCAGAATATGAGCTCACATTCTGTGATCTATGGGGCCATAGACTTTGTGAGATATGGTCTGTGTGACTATTAACAGAGCTCTTTTTTGGAAAAATAACAACACTGATTTTTGTTTGAAGAGTAGCAAGGGAAGAGGGGGATTAGAATAGATATCTAGATTTTTGCAATTGGTGTGCTCTATGGAAAGCAAACTCTTGGAAAACACTATAGAATAAACTTTTCCTTTAAACTTAAGAATAAATTCCTATATTTTCAATTTTGAAGATGCTCGTCTATCTTTGCTAAATTAGAGAGACTTTTGCTACAACCCAAGATAATCTAAGAATGCAAATGGAGTTAAATTCCTCTGTACGACAGAAATTAAAAAAAATCAAACTTCCATTTGGAAATTCTCATTCAGCCAGTTTTTGTGACCACAAATAGGATTATTATAATGTGATTGAAAAATGATTTGCCTGTGTATTTATATATAAACTATTTTATAGAAATTCAAATTCAGTCTAGATGCTTTGATATTAGTATTTTCTCAAATACTCAGATGAGAGACATTTTGTGTTCTAATGCTCACCCAACAAAAAAAGCCTGGGGACCATAAATTAATTTTAACAGAAAACTTAAGCCCAGAAATAGTCTTGAGCTTTTATGCAGAGGTTGATTAACAGGAATATTTCAGGCAGGCTGGAAGCCATTCTCTCACACCACTGGCTAGAGTGAGGAAAAAACACAACACACAAAATAAGAATAAAAAAAAGGACAAAGTCCAACCCAAGTAATTTGTGAATGAAAGAGGAGAGGCTGCATTAGATGACTTGCTCAGTCACTGATTTCTAGACATATTTCATTAGACTGTTACAATACCTACAGTTGTGCCTAAGAACTCAATCCTAAATAGGATTTTTTGCAAAGCTGTGTCATCAGCTGAGATACTGTTGGTGGAGGGAAAATGTTAGGCTTGGGTTGTTAAATCACTTGGACATATCACAGGATTTGGAAGAAACTGGGAAAGACTCACACAAAGTCTGTAGTCATGTTTGAAACCACTGTCTGTCTGTCTGTCAGCTCCACATCCATACTGGCTCACATTAGCATCTGTGGTTTTTTAAGGATGCTCCTTTTCAGTGTTTTTCTACGCCAAAATCACTTTCACAAATGGTTTTCTGGTGGGCTTTTCTAGGCTACGGCTGCCCAAACTCTGCTGACACATGTCTGTGCTGGGCTCTGCCATGGATTCAGTGGCTTGATTCATGCTAGTAGATGATTAAGAGTGGCCTTACCTGATTTTTAACTTTATTACCCCAAGAACAACCATTATTTGCAATACCTGCATCCCAAAGATGGGCTGTTGTATGAATTCCGTGTTCCTGTCTGAGCGCTCCTTCCCCCAGCAGCCACCAGATGGCCTGCAGAGAGGCGAGCGTCCTGCTCTTGCAGGTTAGTTTGAAACCAGGTTTAAAATCAGTACACTCGAAAGGTGTCTGTAAGACACGGGCTGCTCCCTGTGGGCAAACTGTTTACCTGCATTCACGGTCATCTACAGCACATGCAGATGTTTATCCATGCTTGGCTTCACCATCCCAGAGGACTAAACACTAAGGCAGACAGTCCTGCCAAAGTCAGATCAGCTGGAAAATGCTGATACGCTGAAACAATGATTTCGAGGGTTTTAAAAATTACTTCCTGGGGTTTGACCCCTTAGAGACATAGGTGTGGCTACTCCATAACCAAGTGTACAAGATCTTTCTTCTGATAATAACCGAGTGCTTCAGAGGAAGGAAAACCACAGCAGCACGTTTGATAGACTCTGGCACAGGGTTTGTTGTTGCATGTTAGTTTGCTACTGGTCTTAGTAGTTCATAACTGATTTAGACCTGGAAAACTAGAATGGAATCACTCGGTTTTCATGGATCATAGTTCTTTGCTCTTCTTGACAATTCTAAGAGGTAGAAAAAGTGTAAGGAAAGAGAATGTGTAGTTCTTTTCAGAGCTGATGAAGTCTTGCAGTCCCATGAAGGTTTTCCCAAGACTAGACAGGTGTTACCAGCATGTACATCCCACCTCATTCTCTGACTCTGAAGGTTTCTGTGCCCCCCTTTTTTTTTTTTTTTTTGAGAGTCC